>JAHWFO010117657.1:186173-214112 GCA_023313115.1 Rhysida immarginata
AACTAAAAATATTACTTTCAAAGTGTATGAAAATAACTTAGAAAACGACGAAAAATACATAAAATGCTTACCCACTAATTAAAGAAATATTTTGAATAGTTGGTTAATAACAAATTTTAAGCAGTTGTTTCTATAGGTACATTAAAGGTACTATATAAAACTTGGGGACCTTCAGGTTCTGAAATCAGTTCCTTGACTTTCAAAAGCTGCAGAGTATTGTTATACAGTTTTCTAATGCTTTCAATGAACATCAACAACACAACAATTAAAATTCTTTCAAATGAACATCAACAATAATTTGATTTAATTTGATATTTATTACTTAAAAAAAACAATAAAAAAGGCAATGCTACATGCGTTGACAATCTGTTCCTTAATGCTACCTTTTTTGAAACGCTTTTTACCTGTGTTAACGTGAACAAATACGCAAACAAAATATATTGTGCACATCTAGAGCACAGGAACTTTCCAACCATATACGTTTCATGCGTATTTGTCCACGTTAACACAGGTAAAAGTGCCTAACAAAAAATGTGTTGCCGTATTTATATATAGATGTGGTTTCGTTTCTTTCCTAATGCTAACAATGTACGAAATGTTTTATTATATTATAACATTCCACCATTGATCACCTTTTGTCACGATAACCCACACAGGGTGGCATTGTAACATTTCCACTCTTGGTTGTATTTAAACCTCATCATCAATAATCCCTATTGAATTCACTCACTCAATAATTATCTTATTCAAATTTCAGTAAAGATGCTCTTTATTCTCTTACCAAATGATCAAAGTCAAAATGTTGGATTCTTTATTGAAATCAGGTGGCACAGGTGATTTACTTATAAAGAAATAAGCAAGAAAATAGGATTAAATTTTAAAAAAATCTTCATTACAAGCTAAAATACGGTTCAAAGGAAAGCTTATATCTAAAATGACTTTTAGAATTATGCTCAAATTATTATACTTCAGGTTTAATAAAAATTTCAATAAACAATTTGTTAAAAAATAAGTAAATAATCTGTATTATGTAAACACTACCTCTAAGTAAGTATTATTCAAATTTCAAAGTATCTGTATTATGTCATAACTTAATACACCAATTAAATGACTCATATGAGACAAACAGGTTCTTTGGATCACTTTGAGATAGTACCTTCTTTCTCACCTTAACCCAACACAATTAATTATTTTAATCTTATTCTCTAGTCTCTGTTTATACTCATTATAGTGCAAAGCTTAAGTTCCTACTTACATAATCTATCACAGCAATGAGATTCAATTCATTTGGCATCAAAAATTTCCAATGCACTAATTTTATTTATCATTTGTATTTCACTGAGCACACAATTGCTTTTCACTTGATGACTGGAATATGTAATTTAGGAGTATCTGGACCAATCACCCTGTGAGTCTGTGAAGGTCTCAAAATGTTCAAGGTGAGATCTACAGATTCACTCCTTCATTGTAGATTCCTATGTAGTTCTCATGCGAGGTTTTTCTGTATGAAATTCTCTAGAGTGTGGGAAGTTCCACTGCTGATTTCTCTATGTTGACAGGCGAAGTCTCTATGCAAATTTGTCATTTGTCATTGGACAGTTATTCAACTACACTTGACCATATACTCAGGTATCTCTGAAAATTTATTGGTGCGCATCCTTGTTTTATTTGATGGAAGGAGAATCCCTTTTTCATCCCTGTTTAGAACAAGAAGATATACTTTTATGTTTTCCAAAGATTTCGCCCTTTCCATCATTCACCAAGGAGCATTCCGTTTGGAGCTCCCAGGCTCCCATCTGCTCTAACAACAGCATGGTTGGATCTCACTACATTATTAGGTCTCACACCCCCTCTACCTTCTTCCTTATATTTATAGTGGCTACATCCGGCCTCTCTTTTACAATCAGTATAAGTACCTTTTAAAGTTTATCAGTGATGGATACAGCATGTATATTGATTCAATAATTAAAATAAATAAAAACTCCTTATATATAAATTAAATAAAAAACTTGTTATAAAAATTATAAAAATTGAATAATAAAAGTCACCAAATTTATGATGTAGCCAAAGGAAGCAGTTCGACAAGAGCTGACGGTCTTGTAGGATGGAGATGATTGTCTTTTAGGGGTCAGGTAATAGCAGAGCAAGAAGATCACAGGAATGAAGAACAGTGGCAGCACACAAACAAAGTTAGGAATGAAGAAGACTTATTGAGGTAAAAGACAGGAGCCGACGAATTGGAAGACGGAAATTAATAACATCAGGACAAAAAACATTTTCGAGAAATTATTCTTATCATCAGTTTTTGAGGAGATCATTTGAACTTAAAACTCAGTTGAAAACAGAATAATGCAATATAGATTCAAGGAAAACAATGTAGGTGGTAAGTTGGATTATTTACGTGTGAGAAAGTGTTGTTAGAGAAAGTATTGTTGGCTGGATTATATATTGATATTATCTTTTTAAAAGTATTTTACATTTGTTATTGATGTCAATTAAATGTTTGACTAATTTTTTTATTTGTAAAATGATATTGATGATTTCTTTTATTAGTCTTTTTTTTGTAATTATTTTCTTTACTGATGATTTTAACTTTGTTCCAATTTAGAAATACCCTGTATATGATGTTTGAAATAGACTTGGTGTATGAAGACTATTAACTGACCCCTACAAGCCCATCATCTCCTCCCTACAAGACCATCAGCTCCTGCCGACCTGTTTTCTTTCGCTAATTTTGGTGACTTTTATTATTCAATTTTTATAATTTTTATAACCAGTGTTTCATTTAAAAAGGAGTTTTTATACATTTTAATTATTGAATCAATATCCATCTGTCCTCTTATGTAACTGCATGTATAATTTATTTCCTCAAAATTACTCCTAATGTTTAAGAGACAAATAATGTAATAGCCAATAAGCTAAACTTCTCAAAAATGAACTCACATATTCATCCACATGCACATCTTATCTCATCCTAGAATTTTATCATCCTTTTTTATAATGTTGCTCTTACATCAACTCGGATACAGTCAAAATTGTTATGAAAAATACCTGCAAAACAATGTATATACAGAGTGTCCCACAGCAGGTATAAAAAATTTCGTGAGCGTATGCTATACAAAGTGTTTCAAAATTATGTACCATAAATTTAGTGACATATTCTTCAGGTCAAAAGAAGACGAAATTGTTCTATAGCACTTTGTCTGGAAACGATTTATTTACGCGATACAGCCAACTAAACCCGTGGCTCCAAATTACAGGAATTGTTCAAAGTGCCCGCCACCAGCTCGCACGCACGCTACGGCTTGTTGCATGAGCGACCGTCTAATGTCATGGAAGAGTTCGTCGCCAGAATTACGAATGGTTTGGCATGCATTTTCAATTCGTTTTCGCAAATCCATAATGTTAGGAACTTCTGTGCTGTAGACGATCGTTTTCACATGACCCCACAGAAAAAAGTCCAAGGGATTAAGGTCGGGTGATCTTAATGTGCTACAGGCCGCCCTTGTCCTGTTTGACGGCCAAAGGAACCACGCTCCCTCAAATGTCTGTCGACAGATACAAATGTTCGGTTATTTGGCAAACGTCTATTCGGAAAGCGTTCTTGGTAGAGTCTTCTTGCTTCCACAACATTTCCGTCCGCAAGACCATACATTAGGTGCATGTCAGTGTATTCTGCACTGGAATACGTGTACATGACTTTTTTTTTACGTAAATCGTAATGCGTATGTCAAAGCACGCAAACGTTCTGAAATTGATATTCCTAGTGGATGTACAGTAGTGAAACTACAGTAATGGAAACAACCGTACACAACTAATGGAACAACCCTAAAGTAGGTTTAAATGGAACAAACCACTCAACCTAGTGTTGGGTCGAAACGCTGGAACTGCTAAAATATCGTCCGCTAACTACCGTGCTTCCCTACTCTATGATATTGGATTACTCGCAAACAAATCGTTTCCAGACAAAGTGCTATAGAACATTTTCGTCTTCTTTTGACCTGAAGAATATGTCACTAAATTTATTGTACATAATTTTGAAACACCCTGTATAAAAAACAGACGAAAATGCCGAATAGAATTTTTGTTTTAGATCGTTCATTTTTGAGTTATGGGGCTTCAAAGATAGCGAATTTACCCTAATTTCGCATACAATTCGTTTTTCAATTCGTTTTTAAACTTGACTTAAATAGTGTCAATTGTTGCCGATTATTGTTGTTTTAATTGTTATGCCGGTAATCGTTACTTAGAAAAAATAGAATTAAGTAAAGAAGATTATTTCGAAATATTACTTTTGTACGGCGACTGCAATAGAAGTGCAAATGCTACAGCTCGTATTTGAGCAGAGCGGTTCCCTATTCACTCGCGAATTTCAATAAATGTTGTGCTACATTTAATTCACCGCATACGTACAGAAGGGTTGACAATGCCAATTAATCGCGGTGGACGGCCAAGACAGATTAATGTTCGAAATGAAGAACTTCTTGAGCGTCGAATCGAAGAAGACCCTACTTTAAGTGTACGCAAATTGGGAGCCGAACTCAACATTTCCAAATCAAGTGTTCATCGACAATTCAAGAAAATTAATTTATATCCGTACTGCTACGCGAAAGTTCAAAATTTACGACCTACGGATTATGAACAACGACGTTTGTTTTGTATATGGCTTCTAAATAAACAAGCAGAGGACGGAAACTTTGTGCACAATATTTTATTTTCGGATGAATGTTAATGAAGGTTGCTTCAACCAACATAATTTAAGGGCATCAGAGAAACCGCACGTTATCCACCGCCATAACTTTCAAAATAAATTTGGAATAAATTTATGTGCTGGAGTTCAGGGGATTTCAGTTGTAAGTAAGAAATAAGAGTTTCCACTATTTTCTATGACTTTTTTGTATAAATATCAATTATAAAAAACAATAAAAAGAATAAAATGTTACATGAAGTACTTAAAAAGTCTATTGTTTGACATTTTTCCTTAATTACTGTACGTATTTATTTAAAATTTAGTTTAATTACATTTACTATTATCATTATAACTAAAATTACACTGAAACTCTGAACATCACCACAATAAATCGTTGCAGATTGGACCACATGAGTCCAAATGGCGAAATTTACACAGATTTTATCCAGAACCGTCTTCCAGTATTACTGGAAGATGTGCCAGTTTTAGATCGTCTAAACATGTGGTTTCAACATGACGGAGCTCCACCACATAATTCACCTTTAGTACGCCGTGCGCTAGATCATGTCTTCCCAAATATATGGATTGAAAGAGGAGGAGAAATTCATTGGCCGCCTAGATCACCGGACCTCAATCCTCTAGATTTTTGGCTCTGAGAGGGGGGGGGGGCACCTAAAAACTGCCGTTTTTTGTAAACCAGTTAACGACGTTGATGAATTGCGAAACAGGGTCACACAAGCATTGGAATCCATAATACCCCCTGCAACAATCTTGTTCATCGCGCTCGTCTTTGTCTCGATGCTGACGGTGGCCACTTTGAGCATTTAATGTGAATTAAGATTCCATAGATTGTTATTAATAATTATGTTTACCTTTTATTTATTGTTAGAAATCAATGTTTATTAATTTATAATTCCTTTATTTTTACCAGTTGTAAATTACTATGATTTGAGATTAAGTTTCACAAATTGCTGTAGATTTTTATTTAGACTAGTCATGACTTTGGGTAACACTGTCAGAACACTGATAATCAATTCAGAACCCGTGACCCGTGTGTTTACGTTATTATTAACGAATTGTATGCGAAATTAGGGTAAATTCGCTATCTTTGAAGACCCATAACTCAAAAATGAACGATCTAAAGCAAAAATTGTATTCGGCATTTTCGTCTTAATTTTTTATGTAGAATACGCTCACGAAGTTTTTTATACTTGTTTTGGACACCCTGTATAATAAGTCCCTCAAATAACCTTAAATAAAACAAACACGTATCATTATTAGTAATTGATACTTAACCCTTAATTATATGATTTTGATATTCATGATTTAAAAATTGCATGCAGGTCTGATGTTAGAAACAAACACAGAGGGAAAACTTTTTTAAAAATATATGGCATACTTTATTTTATCTACCTGAACCCAAGTATGTGTTTAAGTAAAATAAATATATGTTAAAATTTAATTTTTTAAAAATTCATTAACATACATCATTAGTATTTTCGACATTTTTCATTACTTTGTTATTTATCTATAGAAAATTATATTAATTTTAAAATTTGTGTTATCACAAACATTAATAATTTCCTGCTACAAGTTGACAGTAAATAAGGGCATTTACCTAAATTTTTACCCTTTCTTTAACCGCACTTGTTAATCCCATTTTTAGCCCTACTTCTTAACCTCACTTTTATGCCATGCTTTTTATCTCCAATTTATAATCCCAAAATTTACGCTCACTTTTTATTCTTTTTTTTTTAATCTCCCAATATTTACCCCCATTTTTACCATCATTTTTACCCTTTTTTATCCACTTTCTTTCCAATTTTTCAGTGGAGCAGTTTTCTTGAGTTCAGGGCTTCGCCACTTCCCTATCGCTTCTTGTTTGTATTCCTCTTAAATATGGCAAATAAAAAATTCTAAAAACTGATTTGTTAGAAAGGTACTAATTATTTAGAATGGCACAGAATCACTAGATCATTGGTGATGACATAGAACGTCAAGCAATCATTAATTCAGGAATTTTATTGGAACCGAGGGAATACGCGTTGAATGAAATGTTTCAAGATAAGATTGACAAGAATCAGTGACTCTCGAAAACTCTCACTGAACCCTCTCATTAATAACCGCTGACGAGACGCAGCCGTTCTTTTGATATAAATAACCTTAAACAAGAAAGAAAATGCCTGACCATCCTAAGGGGCAAACATGACTTTTTCCGATTTTCGTTTTTTGGGTTAATTGTTCGCAAGTGAGCACGAAGTGAAAGAGCGAAATTTTCTTTCAAAGTTTTATTTTTCTTGTTAGCTTTAGAATGATTACCGAATTCTTAAAAAAGTGTACAGAAAAAACACGGAATTTATGTTAGAAAGCATCTGTAGTGTGTCCAACTTCAATCATGTGTGTGTTTTTTTAATGGAAAAAAGTAAGTAAACTTTTAGTTAGACATTTGATGTAGAATTTATTTTACCTGCCTTCTTTTATAATTACTAACTTTTATTTAGAATAATTTTTTCTGTTTAAGTTGAAAATCTCGTCTTTGCTCTCTGCGGCTTGCCAGTTGCGGAAATCAACGAAGCAAAGAATGAAAAAATTAAATTGGATGAAAAGATTAAATTAGGTGAAATTATGTAACATTTCTGAGTAGAGAGTTTTGTTATTGATATTTTAATTAGAGAAAAAGATTTGTTTCTCGTAAATGAACACCAATTTTGAAATAAATTTAACCCTTTATCGTTACCCCATAAAAAATCATGAAAAAAATATGACTCTTGCTTATTATTACTAATCATGTCAGGATTATAATTATCATAAAAAATAATTTTTATTACATGTAATTATTTAATTATTTGAGATTTCTGAGAGGTGTTGCAGGTGTTACCCTACTAGATAGAGTGTACAGCAATACAATAAGGGAATCTTTAGGTGTTGAGCCGCTACTTCTCCGCATTGAGAGGTCTCAGTTGCGCTGGTATGGCCACGTGATTCGGATGCCGCAAACTAGTCTTCCTAGGCAGTTGTTATTTTCCAAGCCGGTGGGTAAGAGACCAAGGGGTCGGCCTAGAACCAGGTGGCTAGACTACCTGGAGAATCTGGGTTCGAGTCGCTTGGATATTACCAGGGAGGACATGCGCCTGATGGCGGAAGATCGCGATCGCTGGAGATCCTCCATAGGGCTGCTGCCCCCGCGACCCTAACGGATAAGCGGGTTTGAAAAGTAAGTAAGTAATTATTTGTTAATGTATTGTTGCATTATGGCAAAAAAAAACTACGTGAACCAATATATTTCATTAAATAAATTGCTTTGTTTCATACAAATGTCATGACTGATGGCAAATGTTGATGTCAACATTATCGATAGAGGGTTAAATGATAAAATATTTACAATTTTATTTTATAGTTTTATTGAAATATTTTAAGTTCGTCGTTATCAATTTTTATTTTTTTTTAATTAATCTTACTTAAAATTGTGTATAACAACCAATGCTGCTTTAGCATTTTGTGCCATATGATTTTAGTCAATTGTTGTCATGACTATATTTTTATCTGTTGTTGTAATACAATTACATGATGCTTAATTATTTTCTTTTGCCGAGATTGTTATAGGAAACAATAAAGAATTAGGTTTTTCACGTTACGAAAAATATTTGGATTTTGTTGGCAAATATCGATTGCGTAACGAGATAATTGTTCATGCGCAGTTTGTGCATAGCGAGAACTTCTGGCCATCTTAGTTCTCTCGCTTGTGAATTGCTATCCACCAACATGAGCCAGTTAGCAGCCAGTTATCACCCTCAATGATTCAGGAGGCTGGAACGCAGAACACCAGGATCAATTTAAGTAGGCCAGAGTCCGGCGATTTGACGGGTATGTTGCTGAATGGAATAGAGCGGATTCCGGGATCTTCTTCCGTGCGTTCAAGGAGCAGGCGAGTTGATGCATCAATGTGACTTGAAGGCTTGTCTCGATGCAGACATCCTTGTTTACCTCTGTACCGTACAAACCCGGGATTTTAGGGTAAATATAGGGGGTTAGAACGTTTGTCTGATAGTACAAGGTGTTGACTTTAGGCTTTGACTCGACTCTGTGTAAAGTTAACTTGCCGTTGTCGATCATGAAAATATTTCCTTGCATTCACGGTGCCATTTTCAGTACTTTTTACTCCGCCTAGAGTAATACAGCTGAATTTAGCGAACTTGCTATATTTCGTAACATGACAAGTTCAATTTCTGACGCTAGATGGCGCCACTTCTACCATAGTATTATATCTCGTTGGTTATTTTGGATGCGAAAAAATAATGCAAGATTTTCACGAGAACACTGAATATTTCGTAACTGATTTCTCGTAACGAAAACAAACTACTCCCTGATGAAGAGTGTTGCTGTAGAAAAGGAGCCGGATATAAAAATAAACAAAAAAACTTATACAGAGTGATTCAGAAAGGTAGGTCAAGAATGAAATACCATGTACAGTTTATAGCGGGAAACAATATTTTTCCTATAAACATGGATCCGGAAATGCATCTTTACAGAAATAATGCAACTTGTAGGAGGTAGGAATAACATTACAATAGGTGTTCAAAATACCTCGATGCAGGTGTTTAGTCTGCGGATGAGATTCTCGCGAACTCTGGTGAAGATGTCCGGAGAATCACTGATTTCTCCACACGCTGTTGGTAAATCCTTTCCGTTTCAGTAGCATTATCCTGTGCCTCGCCGCAGACGAGACACATGTCCGCCAGATACGCATTAGTCAAGCTATCCATTGTACGAAAATGGAGTTACATGTTTCGTTTCCTCTCTTTTAAAGGAGAGAACACGAACAATTTACATGTTTAGATCCTAATTTACATGGACCCTACCATTGCCGTCCGGATAACGCACATCCATTCCTACCTCGTACAATTTGCACTATCTCTGCAAGGATGCATTTCCGGACACCACTTTACAGGAAAAATATTGTTCCCCGCTACAAACTGTACATAGTATTTCATTCTTGACCTATCTTTCTGAATCACCCTGTATTGCTTTGTTTCCTAAGTATTGGCCGAAATTGATGTAAAGAAAAAGACATCAGAAACAAGGAAAAAGGTACATTTTATTAAGTGAAATATCTGCCCTCAGCGCTATACATTGTGCCCAACGGTGAAAGAAATCGGCATTACAATGTTCCAAAAAACTGGTGTCAGCAGTAATGACAGCATCTCGTTTGTCCCGCAAGATAATCCAAATCACGAAACATGTGGAAATCAATTGGGGCTAAATCTGTTGAATACGCAAGATGAAGGAGAACCTCTTATCCCAAAACATTAATTTTCTGCATGACATATTTGTACAAACACGATCTTGGAGTAGTATTGGACCTGCAAGATTCCCCAGTGACGGCTATTTTTTCATTGCAATTTCTGATGGCATTCGTCAAATTGACGGCAGTAGACATCGCTGTTGATCATCACTGATGAATCATGCGAGCTTTTGTTCCACTATCTGCCGTAACTGTTTGGCATCACACTTTACTGGACGCCTGTCTACCGGCTTACGATTAATGTCCATATCACCAGTGGCAAATAATCTACAGACAGTTCTGTCCTTCGTCGTGCACGCACCCCATGTTCCATTACAGCAACGGCTTCCCACACATTCCGTCCAAGAATAACTAGAAAACATCGCTCTGCTCCATGACTGTTAATGTTTGCACCGCTACACGTGCAAAAAGTGGAGAAGTTTCTGCACAAGTCCAACTTATTTTGTAAGAGGAAAAGGAGTCACACGTGTCTCCCTTGAGCTCCCTATCAAACATCCAGACGACTGGCAAAAATTTATGTGCCTGGAAAGGAAAGAGAAAGAACGAGCATTGGTCAGAGAAACTCTGCAGCTAAAACAGAAAAATCTATACTGGCATTGGAAACATCTGAACAATGGGCATAAGAGCTTCTACGTCAAGGGCAAAAAAAAAACTTGGGTCTAAAACACCCAGTGATGTTCCCCGGTGGTGAAGATGGATATTATTTTAATCTGAGGCAAGTCAACAAGAGGTAAGTAAAGTCCCAGTATATCACCTAGAATTCCTGTCTTTCGGATTTTTCTTAGAATGGATAGCCCCTTTGCTCTGTGTTGTATTGATTGGGCAATACCATAGTAATAGAAGGGAAAGTACAACAGCTCCCGAGCCGGCCACACTCCCTCCTGTTTCGGCTTGGTCGCGCATTTCATTGATTTTGGTCACAGTTCGTGTTTATTATTCAATAAAAGCATGCGATTCTATTATAGAAAGATCAGACAACGTAACTATGCTTCCAGTTTAGGATTTAGAAACTTTCTTGAGAAGTAATAGCCATTCTAAAGTAAGACCTCAGCTCGGTTAAGTGCCGCGCATGTTGTCAGGCGGATTTTTGCTGAAGCTGCGGCGCTGCAATCGAAATGTAACTGATAATCACTAATGCTGGAAACGCACGATTTAAAATTCCAATAATTCCTATTTAATTTGCCTGACTCCGAATATAACGTCATAGGTGAACGTGGGATACATGTGTCTTCAATCTAAAGTTGTCCAAAATGTCCAGTTGTCCAAGAAGGTTGTTTTTAATAAAAACAATGCCTCACTGTTTTGATACCGATTTCATCAATAGAAACATTGTTTATTACCTGTGTGATTATACAGGGTGTTTCAAAATTATGTACAATAAATTTAATGACATATTCTTCACGTCAAAAGAAGACGAAAATGTTCTATAGCACTTTGTCTAGAAACGATTTATTTACGCGATACAGCCAACTAAACCCGTGGCTCCAAATTACAGGAATTGTTCAAAGTGCCCGCCACCAGCTCGCACGCACGATTCGGCTCGTTGCATGAGTCATGGAAGAGTTCGTCGCCAGCATTACGAACGGTTTGGCATGCATTTTCAATTCGTTGTCGCAGATCCATAATGTTAGGAACTTCTGTGCTGTAGACGATCGTTTTCACATGGTCACACAGAAAAAAGTTCAAGGAATTAAGGTCGGGTGATCTTACAGGCTAGGCTACCGGTCCATCTCGACCTATCCACCGATTCGTGTATGCAGCACTAAGGTTTGCTCGCACAACATGGATGAAATGTGCTCGAGCGCCATCATGCATGAACCACATGTTAGATCTTATCAAAAGAGGAACATCTTCCAATAATTCTGGCAATGCATTCTGCAGAAACAAAAGATACGTTTGCCCAGTCAATCGTGGCGGTAACACATAAGGGCCAATTAACTTATTTCCGACAATTCCACACCAAATGTTCACGGAGAAACGCTCTTGATGCGCTCTTGAAACGCTCTTGATGCGGGTTAGCATCTGCCCAATGGTGCTGGTTGTGAGAATTTACGATTCCTGTCCGGGTGAAGGTTGCTTCGTCCGTGAAAAGTATCTGGCTGAGACAACTAGGGTCTGCAGCATGACGACGTTGTATCCATTGGCAAAATCGTTGTCGATGTGGATAGTCCGTTGGGATCAGTGCCTGAACCAGTTGCAGGTGGTATGGATGCAAAAGCTGACGGTGAAGAATGCGCCATACAGATGAGTGCGGAATGTGTACCATGGAAGAAATACGACGGGTGCTTGTCTGTGGTTCATCATGTATGATGTCAATTATCACATCCTCCTCATCCGGAGAATGTGCTACAGGCCGCCCTTGTCCTGTTTGACGGCCAAAGGAACCACGCTCCCTCAAATGTCTGTCGACAGATACAAATGTTCGGTTATTTGGCAAACGTCTATTCGGAAAGCGTTCTTGGTAGAGTCTTCTTGCTTCCACAGCATTTCCGTCCGCAAGACCATACATTAGGTGCATGTCAGTGTATTCTGCATTGGAATACGTGTACATGTCTTTTTTTACGTAAATCGTAATGTGTATGTCAAAGCATGCAAACGTTCTGAAATTGATATTCCTAGTGGATGTACAGTAGTGAAACTACAGTAATGGAAACAACCGTACACAACTAATGGAACAGCCCTAAAGTAAGTTTAAATGGAACAAACCACTCAACCTAGTGTTGGGTCGAAACGCTGGAACTGCTAGAATATCGTCCGCTAACTACCGTGCTTTCCTACTCTATCATATTGGATTACTCGCAAACAAATCGTTTCCAGATAAAGTGCTATAGAACATTTTCGTCTTCTTTTGATCTGAAGAATATGTCACTAAATATATTGTACACAATTTTGAAACACCCTGTATTCTAAATAAGTCTGAAATATTTACAATTTGCAAGAAATGCTCGGAATTATTTGTAATTTCTTGATTCTGTGCCATCAGAAGATTATTTTACTCTACGTATATAAAAATTACAATAGCTTTCTCGTCAAGCTTTCATTGATACATGTATTTTATCAAAGTCTATTTGGAAAAAATATGGGAATACAAGAATTAGCAACTTAGAGATCGTTCACAAAATGTGTTCGCTAAAA
This sequence comes from Rhysida immarginata, assembly GCA_023313115.1. Classification (NCBI taxonomy): domain Eukaryota; kingdom Metazoa; phylum Arthropoda; class Chilopoda; order Scolopendromorpha; family Scolopendridae; genus Rhysida; species Rhysida immarginata. The sequence continues at coordinate 199,301 of JAHWFO010117657.1, forward strand.
TGACAAAATTTTAACCTCGTTCCCTTTGTAACATTGAAACATTAACAAAACCCCCTCCCCCAAATGAACGTACAAAATTTATTAGAATACCCCCCTCCCCCCTTAAAAGAGGAAATCTTTTCACATAAAAAGGAGCCGTGACCACTTTTGCATAGACCGAGGCGAATTTTTAAAAATTTAGGCGAACCTCTTGACCCCCCCCCCCATTGATCCGTTCATTTTGTTAGAGTTGAAAAACACACCCCCCCCCCTCCCCAAAGAGCACATATTTTCTGAATGACCCCTTAAATGAGGTTAGTAATGAAATATAAGAACATAACGAATTTGTATTTAAGTTCAAGCATTGGCAACGATGTTTCAAGAACAATAAATGTTCGATTTCAATTTGCCTTTTTGCCGGCCGGGTGGCCGAGAGGGCTAGGGCGTAGGCTTTCTTCTTCTAGAGTCCATCTGGTCGTGGGTTCAAATCCCGCCGCGGGTATGGATGTTTGTGTTTGTCCCGGGCTGCGTATAACTTGTGTAAAAGGCGCAAAATGACCTTAGTAGTCAACGCTAAAAATTCTAATAAACCAAACCAATTTGCTTTTTTTTAATATCCAACTTTAAAGTTAAATAACTTGATTTAAGATTTACATTAAATTTGTGTTAAAATTGTGTAACATTAATATCAAGAATTATTATTTATTGTATTCCAGGGTTTTTGTGTCTCGTCCTTTTCTCATATAAATATCCGTTCATTAGTATCAAGAACAGATGAAGGTAGATTCTTGTTAATATAAATTATAAAATTTGTTAAAAGCGTTATAGATTAAGGTTAAATGTACTCCAAATAATTTTTTGAACTTATTAGTATAGAGATGTTCCCTCCTTCCTTGAAAGGTTTTGTGAACATCCTTATCACAATAAGAAATTAAGCCTCCACAAGAAAATTAATAGAAAAGTAGCGGAAGCCCTGAGTTCATCTATATATACAGGGTGTTTCAAAATTACACCACCAAACTTGGCAAAACGTTAGACGGGATCAATATGAACATCTTTTTTTAATAATATTTTATTCTAAAATGACTGTGCAGTCAGATACAGTACAAAGATTCCACTGTTTCATCCTGCTTATTCGGAGTCCCATTAGCAAAAAGACAGTATTGCTTAATGTTTTGAATAACATTAATTTACCCACCACAGAATAATGGTTCATTCCTTTAAATACATATAGTAGACACATGGTTAGTACAGAAAGCAATTGTAAAGTTTAGTTGTCAATTGGAACCATTGCAAGCACAGCATGCAGACGTACTCAAATGAAGAATTGGCTGACATGCATTTCGTGTATGGAGCAGCCAATGGGAATGGGAGAGCTGCAGTTAGGCTGTACCAGGAAAGATACCCCACCAGACGTGAGCCTCACTATCAGACATTCGCGAAGCTGCATCGGCGACTTCCTGAATCAGGAACTTTCTCCAGGAACATGGGCAACGCAGGACGACCACGTAACAGGAACGTAGCCCTACAGGACGAGATTCTGCAACAATTTGCTGATAACCCAACAAGTGTACGTGCAGTAGCGCACAACCTAGGTGTGAACCACACTTATGCTTGGAGAGTTGTGCTCGAGAATTTGCTGTATCCATTCCACCGGCAAAAGGTCCAGTCATTGAAGATAACTGACTACCCTCTTCGTGAAGCATTTGCAACGTGGTATTTAGCACAAAATCACACGGACCCTACAGTCACATCACGTGTATTATTCACAGATGAAACCATGTTTACAAGAGAGGGAATGTTTAATTCACACAATGCACACTTGTGGGCCCATTAGAATCCACACGCACGTTTTCTCCGTGCATATCAACAGCGCTAGAGTATTAACGTTTGGTGTGGAATTGTGCATGAATAATTGATTGGCCCATACATGATGCCCACTTCCTTAACTGGGCATACGTACAACATGTTTATTCAGCACTTATTACCAGAACATACCACAGAGAGTTCGCCGAGACATGTGGTACCAGCATGATGGGGCACCACCCCATTTCTCCCGGGAAGTACGTGATTACCTTGATGCAAGATTTACGAGCAAATGGATCGGTCGTGGAGGTCCTATTAAATGGCCACCAAGGTCACCTGACCTCGCATGTCTGGACTACTTCCTCTGGGGACATATGAAAAGTGTGGTGTATGAAACTCTTCTTGAGTCACAGGAAGATCTTGTGGCACGTGTGGTGACTGCTGCAGCGATGGTAAACGAGATGCCTGGAGTGTTTCAGCGCATCAACCGTTCCATGTTACGACGATGTGAGACTTGCATTGAAACAGCTGGTCGACATTTCGAGCACGTTATGTAGTAATAAGACATTACTGAGTTGTCTAATTAATGTTCTTTGTAATGATGTGAATAAACGTGTTAAAGGTTAACAGTGTTTCCGTTCATGTTAATTAATTAAATCCACGTACTGCAGTTGACTGCAGAATCATTTTAGAATAAAACGTCATTAACAAAAGATGTTCAAATTGATCCCTTCTAACGTTTTCCACGTTTTGAAACACCCTGTATATATATTAGCCGGCCAAGCGGCCGAGAGGGCTAGGGTGTAGACTTTCTAGTTCTCAAGGCCACCTGGTCGTGGGTTCGAATCCTGCCGTGGGCACGGATGTTTGTGTTTATCCCGGGCTGCGTACAGATAAAACTTGTGTAAAAGGCGAAAAATGACCATAGCAGTTGACGCCAAAATTTCTAACAAAACCAATCATCTATTTTTTTTTATTCCTTCATCTGCACTTTTTAACCCCCCATTTTTTAAATCAAAAATTTATTTTCTCGAACCTTCTATTTAGAAATATAAAAGAACCCTATCTTCTTTCCTTTCTCATCATTTTCAATCGAATGATATATCAAACCCTCTATGTTGCCATAAATTTCTTAAGACCAAGTGACTGCCACCCCCACAACTCCGACCCTATTGGGACAATTTTGCCCAAACTTTACAGCAATGTTGATCTTGCTTAGAGGAATCTGCATACCGAATTTCACTCCTTTTGGTCCCCTCTAATTTCCGTCCCCGAAACTCCGACCCCAGCGGGCCAATCAAACCAAATTAAATAATGAAGGTGCGCATGCCATAGTAGGCTAGATTCTGAATTTCAACCTTTTACCACAAAATATGCGGAAATTATGAAAGGAACGGACGGACAGACGGACATTGTGAAAACAGTAAGTAGCTCCATTCTTCCGCTACTTAATAATAGGCATACAATTTTCAAATGGACTCGGATAAAAAATTTCATGAAATTTTTTATCATATCTATAGCGAATTTATGCTCTGAAATAGCCAAACACCATGCAACAACATTGAAATTCAACAAGAAAGAAACAATGAAAGTTACATTGTTAATAGACCTATCTTGGTCAGGTAACTTTTCAGTGCCGGAGCCTGTCTTTCTCGTTAGCCTCGTGCATTCCCTATATGCATACTATATGCACCTTTTAATACTATGCTATATGCAATTTACCCCTCTGACATATCATTACGCAGGAACGTAGCGCGTCATAACCGTATCACGCCTTAACTCAGCTCAAAAAGAAAGTGCACGAACTCTTCAATATTTTTAAATAGCAATAGAACATTTTTAAAAGCTTTTATTAAACTTGCAATGTTAGTTTGTTTAGGTCAAATCTTGCAATCAATATTAAACCAATTTCCCGACAAGCTAGGAAGCTGAAACTTGATACACATACGCAGGATCGATGACAATTTATGTTAAAGAAAAAAAAAATTTCAAATCGCTTCACTGGTTCGTGTTCTAATGGTACTAATTCATTACTACGAATTGTCCAATTGCCACAACAAACAATTCGTTATGGCGAGAGTTAAATGTATCTATTGTTTATTGTGGCAAAATGCTCACTAAATAAAACATTATAAAAGCTTGGTTTGAAAAGAGTTTGACACATTTTATCTGTGTATTACCAAAAAACTAATAAAGATAAACAGAAATGGATTTCAATTTACGAAACTGTAACTAAAAAAAATTCACAAAATTTACTAAAATTTATTTACTAAAATTTACTAAAATTTACAAAAATTTACTAAACTGTAACGAAATTTTATTGCGTTTCACAATTTCGCCGCTAGAGTGCGGGAACTATACATCCAGGTTATTAAAACAAAAGATAGGAGAGAGCACGGATAATGTATTGGTTTATCGCTTCGGAAGAAAAATTTCCATGTTGTTGGATAGGAAGAGATGGACCTATCTCTTGGCCCCCCTCGATCACCCGACATTACGCCACGGGACTTTTTCTTGTGGGAATTCGCGAAGGACCAGGTGTTCAAGACGAAAGGACATTACGGATTTGAAATGCCGAATCACAGTTGCTATTAACAAGGTGGATGTCGGTATGCTCAAAAGAACATGGCAAAAAATTGATTATCAGCTGGATATCCTCTGTGTGATCCAAGGAGCACACGTTGGGGTCTACTAACTTGGGAGTCCAAGGAGTTTCATATATTGAAACCCGTTTCTCTTTATCTTTATTAGTTTTTTTGTAATACACAGATAAAATGTGTCAGACCTTTTATGGACACCATGTACATTGTAGTAACAAAACTTAAGACAGATTTAATTGTCAATTTGAATTTCTGAGACCTGAGATTTATAAAACATGAAGCAACATTTTCTTAAATTAGAACTCTTCATAATGGATGAAATTTAGTTTCAAAAATCTCACCATGTCCGTGTTTTAAAACCATTTTAACAATAACCGTTAATTATTTGGTTTAAATTTAGAAGTAACGGAACTCCGATATAAAACGATTGATTTTCTATAGGAAGGAAGCTCTTTAATACACTTTTATTTTCAATGGAGCTACTCGTGATTGAGTATTATTCTGCTGGAGGTGATTGGACACCGAGACGGACATCGAATCGATAAGGATTACACTCTACGTTTCCACTTTAAGGCTTAAAGTGGCTATTACTGCAGTTATCAGGCGCAAAGTGGCACTTTGCTACACAAAAGAACCAATTATATCACTGTTCTGCTTTAAAGCTCATTATAATAAAGACAAATGTGCGATATCGATTAGTTGGTTACGTAATGGGCTTAATTCGACAAATCGGTGATAAAATTGACACCTGGCCAGAGAACATAATAGCGCTAACTGTCCGTAATAGCCAATTCCCCTTTCAGAAAAAAATCAGTTTAATTGCTGTTAAGGTAATAAAAATATAAATAACAGCCAATTCGATGAATGTGCTAACTAGGTACATGTATCAAAATAGCTCTTTATTTTTTAAAATTTTTTTATGGAACTTGTGAGGTAATAAATGAACGAAGCAAGTGATTCGTTTTCCTTTTTCTGTTATCAACGAAGGGCAGTTTTTGCATCGTTCTCGCAATAAATATAAAAATTTCTTTCGGCGCTTAAAGGATGAAAGCTATTTATCGAACAAAGCCATAAACACAAAAAAATCACCGCATTGTTTATGTTATATGATAAAGGACTTACAAAAAGTGTGGTCATATTGAAGTTAGTATGCATGTACAAGAAATATTTAGGGATTGACAGTGGGTAAAGAAAGAAATTTCATGCTTATTAAAGTCGGCATAAGGGATATTCACTTGGTACAAAAAAATCTCCTCCTCTGTACTTGATATGAGGATGTTTATTAAACCATATTTCTTCGGCAAAAAGAACAGTTTCTGGCTCATAATTATATTGATTAACTTAACCTTGCTCAACTTTGGCTACCTCAGGCTAAAAACATTTTTTTCACTGCGGACATTAACTGAACTAAATTTTCTTAAAATCAATGTTAAATACCACTATCTTTCTTAAACGTCATAAACAAGAAGTTAAAAAAAAATCTTAATAAATCAAAATCTTTTATAAGAGTTCGGCTATGACGTAGTTGAGACTTTGATGTTCAAAAACTCAACAAAAGAATAAAAAACACCTATATACGCGACGCTGTCATGGAAACAAGATAAAGTTCCTAGAAAAAAAATCTCTGCAGATGATAAAGAATGATAAGAACCATAAAACTGTGTTCCCTAAAGAAGAGATGAAGAAAAGTAAGAAATTTAAAAATGGGATAATAAACCTAGGTTGTACTAACAAAATGTTGGAAGCATTATCATTCATCCAATAAAGAATTTTTCTGCTGAAGGCATAAATCTGCGAAAAAAAAATCGGTTATTTTAACTTACAGCCTTTAAATAGAAAATTCGCAAAAAAAAGACCAATCAAGGAACAAAGTACTAAGAAAAGTGAAAAAGGACCAATTAGAAGGCAGAAGGTTTATGTTTAAGTGAGAAAATTTTGAATCATCTAAAGATCTGATAAACGGTGAATTTTGTTTTAAGAAGAAATTTCAAAAATTTCACAAGCGTCCAACGGTGGAATTGTTTTTTATACTTTGAAGCAATTTGAAGCCTTTAAAAATTGATGACCCCATTTCGTGGACATTCTTTGCCATGGCAGATTTTTCCGATCGACCTAATTTAATACAAATCGGCCTTGATGCGTTCTCGCTTCTAATGGTTGGTTTGGTTTGTTTGGTATTAACGTCCTTTTCAACTGCCATGGTCATTTCAGGACGGCGTTATAGGGGCCGCAAATTTTGCCTCGCAAGGGTTATTTAACGTGCAGCCGGCAAACGACTATACGGGACCAACGGCTTTACTTCCCTTCCGAAGGAAGTGCGTGATCTCAGGATTTTCCCCCTGAAAAAATCCTCATCGTCCTCGGCCGGGGTCGAACCCGCGTCCTCGGGCATCAGATGCGATCATGCAACCCCTGAGCCACCGAGGCCGATCGCTTCTAATGGACACCTTGACTGATCTACATATATTGTATCATACGTTTCAAAAAACATTTCATAAATTCGGTATTATAAAATATTCTTTTATTTTCTACTTCGAACGGTTTTGTATTATTAATCAAAATACAGAAATTAGATCTTCATTAATACAATTTAATAAAAGGAATAATAAATAAACCGAAGAACGTTTCGGCTTTACGCCATTATCAATTTTCAATAATTTAATCATTTCTATTTTCTTTGTTTTCCAATTTCACTCTGGGCTGCCTCCTCATGCGATATTCGTAGCCGACAAAATATGAAAAATTACTGATTGTTGAAACCAACACTACCTCTACTCTACTCAAATATGGTGTTGAAACAACGATGGTTACATTGTTGCTCGAACTACGATGTTCAGGTAATTTTTCCGTGTCGTGGCCTCTGTTTTTTGTCGTGCTCTTTTTCATGAGGCCAAATAGAGAGATAGTCCTAGACACTCAAAAGTCACCTGGCTATCGGCTTCATTGTCTCCATCTTGGATTTTAATATTCAGTGTTTTTCTCGTTTGTTGCAAACAATGACTGTTGGACTGTTCCTCAGACCGTGACCACCGAGAGAGAAGGCCTCCGTGAATTAAAAGGTAATGCATTGTTACATCATCATTATTTCAACACCATAAATGCCCGAGAGATCACCTGGGACCTTTACAATCCACTCCCGATCATGTCCACAAGTCTGCAGGAAAATTCGCGATGCACTAAGGACAATGCGCGCTGCCTCTCTAATTTCCCTTCCAAATGAAGACTGTCCATCTATCCCCTTCATATTTTTTACATTTTTTCACGTAGAAAGCTGAAGTTACGAACGTAGCTTACAACGTAGCTCATTATTTAATTTGGTTTTGATTGGCCCACTGGTGTCAAATCCCCGGATGAAGGAAAACGAGAGAAAGCACAGATCGGAGGATTTCACAGAGGAAAAAAGGAAAGAGGAGAGAAGGAACACCCCCGACCGCAATCGACTTGGTCCCATAAGAGCGAGAGAATCGAGGCAACGGGATTGGAGAAGAGCAAGAGAATCTAAGCATCGGGATTGGAGGACCGAATGCGCAAGCTCGGCGCAGAAACCTCCGAAACCGGATAAAAAGCAGAGGATGAGAGAAAGAAATCAGATAGTGCGTGCCGATGACCACAGTAGGATATGCTTGGACCAGACGGACCGATATGGGCGTGGAACTTTCTCGATGATCAAGCCTCGCCGCAGCCAAGGAGCTAGGAACCCCCGAGCAAGTAAGGATTTAAATGATATTAACTTAGACTTTAAATCTCGTTATCCAATAAATCGCCCTCGACATAGGATTTCGAAGCCCGACCGAAGAGGGGTTGCCTGGCCCGCTGCCCGACTCCGAGGGAAGCAAGAAGCTCCGAGGAACGACCGAGAAGCGCACGGCCGTCGTCAAACTCAGCGAGGTGATCAACGACTCCGAGTCCGCCAAGCAAAGGAGGAACCCCAAGGACACCGATCCAGTGAGCGAGCAACGCCCGTTATCCGTCCGAACGCAGCCAAGACTCATTCCATAGCAAGGAAGGTGCCCCCGCTCCGAAAAACGTTCCGAGGTCACGAAGGCTAGTGCAAGTAACAATTTCCATTTAGATATTGACTTTGCCCCATTTTACAAATCTAATCAGGACGTTATTGTTACGACTAGCAGCGACTATCCATTAGAGAACGAATTGAGTTTCAAGGAAACTGTGGGAGCGACACTGTCCGACACGAAAGGAACCGATCCGAGGCCGCCGACTTCATCTGAGGAAGCTGAGACGACCCACAGCGATACGAGCCTTTCCATTGATCTGGACCTCAATCCACTGCCCCTCCCAAAGAGAGGTTCAAGTCCGCCGACCGATTCGTTCAGCCCGCCGGGGCTAGACGCCCATAGGATTAGGCCTCATCCGCCTGATCTTCCCTCTTCTGAATTTCAATTCCCGTGGAGGACTACGGCCATTGAAGTGGTGTTTCCGAGCAACAACCTAGCCGGCCTTCTCGCGGGGCGCCCTGCAGAATGTCCGCGCTTGAACAGCGACGCCGCTTCAAAGGGTAATGTAAATCAAGAAGATAGTTCATGTCAAGCTTTGGATTAGTTACTGCGATTGATAGCGTTATTGAACTTACGTCATTCCTTGTACTAATCTTTGTTCTATTTTATACAGTGCGCCCTGCATGGTTGACAAACCTGATAAGTTCGCCGCCTTCTGACGTAGCAGTGCCTTCGGTTAGCCCACCTGAGACGACTGGATCTCGAGCCACATTGCCCGACAGCAATCCGCCAGTGGACCGGACAGCTACAATCCAGACGACCTCCGCGTGTCCCGGAGTTAGCTCGTCAACGGACCTCACGCCTCAGCTACGAAACTCTGCTGCCTACATAACCTCCCTTTGTCTTCACTCTGTTGTTGTTCCAGAAAAATACACGACAACTGGGGTCAGAGTTACGGAGTTGGGAGTTAGAGGGAACCAAAAAGTTTACGTAATACAGAAGGTTGATTACGATCGATGGTAACGATTTGGAGGAGAAAGTTTACGAAGAAAACCCCTTTCTCCACCAACGATCGTGTTCTATTTGGCGACCCTGGCTGTGGACTATTACCCTGCAAAGTATCTTCCACTGTAGAAGAGATATTTGTAGAATGGCGAAGCTGATGTTGTTCCATTCCTGTTTGCAGACTTTCCAGAGACCCTCAATGGTTGTCGGACGGCGCGAGCAAGGGCTCGTTTCAATAATCAAATCCACATAAACGATCTCCATGCTCCTCGTGAAATTGTTTATCTGCTGGAACTGCCTTGGTTGACGACGTCTTGGCATTCCCTGCAACTAAACGTTTCCACAACCACCAGAAAAAAAAAACTGGAATACGATTTCTGTACAAGACAGAGTAGCAGAAGTATTGCCAATTATGCAAATTCCTTCCCTTATATCGCAGTCAAATTCCAGCATCAATTCCACGTACAAACGTCCCCCACAAGATTTCTGTGGGATTTAAATCCGGTCTACATGCAGGCCAATCCAAAAGCTGAACTCCATTTTCCAAGGCCGCTCGATTGTTGAAATTGCCCTATGTAATCGAGCATTGTCTTTCTGATAAATCCAAAAAGGATCTCCCAAAGTCTCACCAAGTGGAAGCAAATGTGAAACATTATTTGATGGTCTGCAGCTCGCATGCTACCTGACAGAAAAGCACGACTGACTTTGCCATTCCATCCAAGTGCCCCCCAGGTCATTACTCCTCCCACTCCACACTGCTGTTTGGTGAATAGTTTTTCCTTCTTTCTGAGATCGTCCCAGTAATAAGCCAGTCCATCAGGATCATTGAGATTAAAACTTTTTTTCATCCGGTCTTGCACCCATTGATCCTAAACTCGCTATATTGTCCCTTATCTCACGTAACAGAGCTCTGCTGTTAATTTCTGAGGTTTTTCGTTTTCGTTGATTCTATCCATATTTTCGAACTAATTTGAAAAAATTGTTGATAGGGATGTTAGGGTAAGGTCTTCCGGCAATAATTTGACCTTTTTTCAAGTTTGGACAAAGGTTTCCCTCTTCCCATTGTTGATTAACAATGTTTTTTTGTGTTAACTGTAAATTAGTACCTTATCAAAACTTCAGCCATTTGTAATTAGTAAATAATCCCCTTTAATGATGTGAAATGTTACTAATATTGTAAATAATTTCAATTTATTAGCAGGTGATCTAAACTTTTGCAACACACTGTATATTAAACGCTACCTGTAGAACAAAGCATGAACTTGTAATCAAACACATGAGCTAAAAAGTGCCTGTGATTAAACTAAGCGAAATAGATCCCATGTTTATATAAATTTTATTCCTTTTTATTAGATCCTTTATCACTTCACTAAATGCGTTCCACGTTTTATTACCACTCCTGTAAAAAGGGTAAACTCTTATTCGAGATCTAGAAAGCGATAAATGTTACAATGAAGCAACAGAAGAATTAAAGAAAAACAAAATTAATTTGAGCCATTAGAATTCCGAAATGGAAGTTCCAATTGTTTTCCTTCAGGAAAGTCTCAATTAGGTGAACGAATAGCTTCAAAAATGGCCATTTTTTCCCATTATCAACCGAATGACGACGAAATCTAATGTTTGAAAAGTCAATATGCGTTGTCCATAAAGCAAATGCGTTCTTGCTAATATAATTATAATAAAACGCCGCACACAAAAAAGAACCCATTTTGTGAGTGATACTGAAGAAGAGATTAATGTTGTGTTTCTGTTCGACTCCTTTGTTTGCTTCCACAGACGTCTTTGTAATGGTTCTTTCAACATCCATTAAATTCTGCTAATGGAAGGCTTTTGTTTGTAAACGGTAACCTAATGTTCAATTCAGAAGAATTAAGGAAAATTCTATATTACACAAGTTTAATACTTCACTTGAGATTTTGAGTTTGGATTTCGAGAGACGAAGAGTAGAGGGTGATCCAAAAGTCAAGGAAAACTTTTAAACTCAATAATTCGCACACAAATGAAGATAAAAAGATTCTGTTTGAACAGAAACAATTGATATAAAGTCGGATGTTTTTCCAAGGGAAAAGAAATTGATGCTAGAATTGTTCGGTTTTTGACCAACAGACGGCTTCATCAGGTTAGATATCAATTTATGCATTATTTCAGATGGTATAAAAAGAGCAACACACTGAATGACGGACGGTACATTGAATATTTGTAAGTCGATAGTTAATCCGGCATTCACTAGGTTTTTAAACAACGATTCTTCACTGATATGAAACTCGAGTTGGCCTAAACCACAAAACGGCAGCAGAAATGAATGAAGGGTATTACACCCATTTCTTCCATTCCTGGCATCAGTTTATAAAATACGACAGGGGTACTGAGAAGTTTATGGCTTCGGCCAGAAAAAATAGAGCAAAAGGCATGAAATCACATATTTATTCAACATACTTTCTCTTGAGACTGATACACTTGGCAGAGCTTTTCAAGCCGTTCAAGAAATTTATTTGATGGAAGCAGTCCTCTGCAGCATGTTTGAAGTCAGAAATATCCTCAAAACGATGACACTTCAGGTGTTTCTATAAGTTTGGGAACAGATAATAGTCAGATGGGGCTAGGTCAGATGAGTAGGGGGGATGGTGAACCAATTGGAAATCCAGGGTGTGCATTTTGGCAGCCACAAAGTTGTGGCTGATGATTTGTCCTGCAAAAAGAGAATTCCTTTGGTCAACTTTCCACGGCTTTTCGTGTGAATTGCCTCCCTCAACTGATCCAGAAGATTAGCATAATGCTGTGCGGTTACAGTAGAGCCTGGGGTATGTAGTCAACCAATAGAATATCATCTTTATCCTAGAAAACAGACACATGATTTTTGGGAGATTTCTGGACGCGAAACTTCTGCCGTAGGAAGCCGCTATGGAGCCATTCTTTTGATGTTCCTTAGTTTCTGAATTAGAAATGTGGATCCTCATTCACTAACCTGGCCAAAAATTCCTATGCAGCTTCAAAATAGGCCAGATTGGCTTCGGCTGTCCCAACTTGTTTCTTTTTCTGATGTCAGTTCAAACATTTCGGCACCCACTTCGATTGTCGAGAATCGTGCTGATGATGAACCCAACACGCTTACGGGAGGGGTCCATTATCTGGACTATCTTTTTGGAGGATATTAGCCGGTCTTCAAGAATCACTCATGGATTGCATCGCATGTTGCAGGGCCAGTTGGGATTAGGGGCGCCCACAGCGGGGCTCATCTTAAATGGTGAAATTCTCAGTCTTGGAACGAGATAACCAGACTTTGACTGTGCTGAAAGAAGGACACTTCACCCTCAGTGTTTGGCATCTCAGTGTTAATTTCTTAGCTGACTTTCCCTGAAGGAACAGACACTTCATGACTGCCCGCACCTCCAAAGACGTGAAATCTTTGTACCTTTTATCTCAGCTTCTCATAAAAAAAGATTTTAAAATTGGAATCACCTGATATTTGCACAGTTACATATCAAGTTATTAGATTTATATACGCTCTTAAACTCATTTTTCTATTTCAACTATTTCACGGTAAAGCCAGGAACTTCTCAGCACCCCCTCATATCAACATAAACACTCATAACAGAATAACAATTAAAATCACAACTTTCGGCTGAAAAGTCATGTCAACGGTTTTTGGGAAGCATTTGGTCTCATCCATATCTAATCTATGAAACTAATTCCTGAATTCAAAATGAGAAAGAAATGTTTTGCTATACACATGACAAAGCTAGGGCACACTCTTCTCATGCCACCATGAAACTCCACACATTATCACTGTCCAGACTTGTTGCCGTGTGATTTTCATCTTCTCCCTAAAAGAAGGAAGATCTTTGTGGAAATCATTATTCGTAATCATTATTCTGATGATGAAATTTAAACAGCAAGCATGAGCTGGTTCTTTATCGTTGGCAGAAGTGTATTCAGTTATCTGGCGAATAGGTTAAAAAATGAAGGTACAGGAGTTGGAGAAAATAAAGGGATGGCTAGAAAAAGAAAAATAATAGGACGTAGGCCCGTCTCTTGATTGCGAAACAGCCTGAATTGGACAATTTTTGGAGTATTTCTATGAGGATTGTTCTGCCATTTTTCATGCTCAAGTTCTTTCAGAGAGGATGGAGGAGGGTAATATCCCACAATTCTAAATTGTACATTTCTGTCGGTGTTCTCTTTACATACACTCGTCTTGCAGTGGAAGTAATGTGAATGTGAAATCATCTGACCACAGCACATGTTTATTTTACTCGGAGACCAGGGTTTGTACCACTGATGTCTCCGTTTTGCATTAATTTGGTGACAAATACTGTTATGAAAAATAATGCATTTTACAAATATCTAGGCTCTTGTTGCAGTCGTTTAAATACACAAACGCCTCATCTCGTGTAACCACGTATTTCCACTTTTCATCCACCAAATATCACTGTTCATACAGTTTACGGCAGTTGGTTCATTGCTCTTGAACATGGCGCGACAACAACTTGTGGTAAATCATGGTTGACATTCATTTGCGTTAACCGTTTGTATCTTCTGTGCAATGGCCAATTGTGTTCGTGGGTTACATCCCTGTGGCGTGTTGCCGGAGGGAAAATTAAACTCCTGCGGGTTTCACGAAGTAGAAGATCCTAGTATCTGAAAGATTATATTTTGTAAGCTGATTGTAAACTGAATACGTCACAAAATACTGTAAATTTAATATTCTACTTTATTGTAGAGAAACAGGTTCAAATATACAAATCAACAATGCCATAGTGGGTTCAGGAATTTTTGTCTCTCAATTACATTTAACTCTAACATAGCAGTTTAACAATATATAACAGTATTATGCTCTTCTCTGATTAGTTATACAAATTACTACAATTGACTACTTGTATTCTTTATATCAATGATAAGACAGTCATCTTTCAATATTATAATTCCTAAACGGAACCCTTCCTTCAGCTTTGCTTTTCGAGAAACCGCCCTCTGAGAAATTAACAATTATGAGTGATTTTTTTATGTTCTTTCCAAAAAACTTTTGTAATCTCTGCAAGGCTTAAGCTTGCAGGAAGCCAAATAATTGCCAGAGCAAACAATTGCACGACCATATTCCGTAGGCCCACTTCTCTGTCAAACTTTACTGTTTGACGTGAAACATTCGCCTCCTCATGACAACAGCATGCCAAGACGGAAAGAAGCTTCCATCGGTCAAATAATTAGGACCATCACTTTTATCACGTTACACCCAATACGGAATTCGAATAAAATGGGGGAGTCACTAAGACCAATAAGCAATTAAATTCTACTTATACTTTCCTTCAGTAAATGAAATCCATAAATTCGAATATGGCGTCTTTTATTCAAATTTCCTCCAGAGACAATCCAGAGAAGTTTTTCACCCTTCTTTGATAACTTTGAAGATATAATTATTATATAAGAGTAAGAGTTGTGATAAAATATATTAATTAAAAAATAAATAAA
>JAHWFO010117657.1:214212-242123 GCA_023313115.1 Rhysida immarginata
CCACTCAGTGTATGTCATAGCCTAATCATTTAATTGTCGGGGCTTAGTTAATTTATATCTTCAGATATATTAATTAAAAAATAAATAAAATAAATAATAAAAACAATGAATAAAAGTCACCCAATGGAGAAATGCAAAAGTTTCATCTACATAAGCTCCACAAGACCTTTGTTTCAATTGTGTTTCGTCCTTCAACCTTTGCATTTCTCCATTGGATGACTTTTATTCATTGTTTTTATTATTTATTTTATTTATTTTTTAATTAATATATCTGAAGATATAAATTAACTAAGCCCCGACAATTAAATGATTAGGCTATGACATACACTGAGTGGCCAAATTATTATGACCACCCCCTTAATACAGTGTTGGGCCACCTTCGGGGCATGGATTCTATGAGATGTTGGTAGGTTGTAGGAGGAATTTGAGACCAACTCTGAAGAATTGCACCTTCCAATTCCTGCAGACTTCATGGTGCTGGATCCCGCTGCCTGATGGCCCGTTCGATCTCATCCCACAAATTCTCAATGGGATTGAGATCTGGCGATTGTGCAGGCCAACGAAGCGAGGTAAACTCTCCGGCATGTTCTTCGAACCAACTGAGGACGATGCCAGCCTTATGACAAGGAGCATTGTCCTGCTGGAAGTATCCATCCCCGTCAGAGTACACCATTAACATAACGGGATGTACTTGATCTGCGACAATACTTAAATAATCTTGGGGACGCACACGTCCGTGCAGAGGAATCAAAGGACCCAAACAATGCCAAGAAAACATCCCCCAAACCATAATACTGCCGTCACCAGCTTGAAGTGTTGTGGCGATGCAGGTGGGGTCCATGCTTTCGTGTTGTTTTCTCCATATTCTAACCCTGCCATTTGAATGATGCAGTTGAAATCGTGACTCATCGGACCAAATGACACTTTTCCAATCATCTACTGTCCAATCCTTGTGCTCCTTGGCGAACTGGAGACGTCTGCTCTTGTTCAAGGCTGACAGTAGAGGCTTACGAACTGGTCGTCGGCTTTCATAGCCTAAAGGGTGTAATGAACGGCGAACAGTTCGTTCAGAGGCGGTTAGAGTTTGTCCTTGATTAAGATTTGCCGCTATTTGACGCACTGTTGCTCTTCTGTCGCCCTGGACAACTCTGGCCAATCTCCTTTCAGCTCGAGCATTGAGGAGCCTGTGACGACCACACGCTTGACGTTGAGAGTCGGTTTTTTGCTTGGTAGTCCACTCTCTGTAAACATTAATAACTGCTGCTCTTGAACACTTCACAAGTTCAGCTATTTTGCTGATACTGGTTCCGACACTGCGCGCGCCGACGATCATCCCGCGTTCAAACATGAAAAGTGAACAGCATACAGCTTAGGCTTATACCACCTCAAAAGCCCAGAGACCACTGATTCCAAACAATTCAACAAATCCTCCTGGAATGTCTTCAAATGTTGCGTAATCTGCTGCTCAGACAATTAATTTATCATTGTTGAGAGGCTACAATGCTAAATAGAGGCACTGCAGTGAAACAATCATCAATAAGGAAATATTTTTAAGAAACAAAATAAAATCAAGATTAATATTAAATACATTTTCTGGGTGCATAAACATGTGACCACCATGTCACATCCCGTTACGAGAACCCGAACTTTCTGGACGACGTCAGGAATACGGTTAGTGGATGGTCTTGGATTGGCCTGTTTTTGTACCCTCAGGAATGGCGTTGCTTCTGGTTTTGCCAATGTTATGTAGCCCACCCAATACCTGTCAATTTTCGGTAGCATAACTCAATGTTTTTAACTCGCTGTTTGAATACTATTTTAATACCTGGCCTAACAATAGTTCACGTGAGAGCTCACGTGAACTGAACGCGCGCGTGACATTTAAATATACTAATTGCTACCATAGATCCCTAACAACCATCTGTAATATTTCCTTTTTCTGCCTTTGAGCCTCTTGGGATTGGCCCTTTCTTGAGTCCATCTCTACGCTTTGAGTTCCAACTTGATCTGGGTTTGGTTTTTCCAATAATACAGTAATAATATTTTTGTTATTTGGTTGTCGGAAAAATCATGACGTGTCGCAATTCGCGTGTTGACAGTGCTTGTAAGATTAATTTGGATTTACGAACTGAACGTTATTAATAAATGTACATTGTATAGTGTAGCGTGCTTCTAATTAAGCTAAGATTTAATGGATTTAATAATTTCCTAATATCTTGTTTCAGTAACGTTCAAACTATCGTTAACTCATCTTCTGTCATTCGTACTACACGTATCTAATTTAGTGCCCGTGGACCAAACTTGTATCCTGAAGCGAGAAGCGCAAGAAACGAAGTATTATTACAGGATTTAATAATTTTTATAATCAAATTCGTTATTACTTATATTTAAAATAAATTTCATTCAAATCACCACTCTGCATATTTTCTTCTCACTCTTCTAAATTTTAAGTAGTAAAAAAAATGGTAAAGTAAAAAAGAGTAAAGAATCACAAATACGAGGGTGGGCTGAAAAGTAATGCCTCCATGGCTGTAACTTTTTTATTTTTTAACCGATTTTCAAAATTCTTTTTGTATCTGATACTCACATTTCTCCTCTATGTAATGCACTATTCACTTTTTGACATAGTCCCCATCCCTTTCCACGCATTGTACCAACGTGTGACTAGTCGGGTGAACCCGTCGGAGGGGAATTCCGGGGTTGTTGTCGACACCAAGACCGAAAGGCAGGTTTCACGTCGTCGTCAGAACGCAACTCATGCCCCTTAAGATGCTCTTTCCTCTTTGGGAAGTGGTGAAAGTCGCAAGGTGCAAAATCTTTCATCTTTCATCTTTCAAAATCTTTCATCTAAAGCACGGGCGTTATCGTGCTGCAGAAGAGGATCCAAACCTGCCATTCAATCCTCGTGTCGACGACAACCCCGGAATTCCTCTCCGACGGGTTCACCCGACTAGTCACGCGTTGGTACAATGCGTAGAAAGGGATGGGAACTATGTCAAAAAGTGAATAGTGCATTACATAGAGGAGAAATGCGAGTATCAGATACAAAAAGAATTTTGAAACTCGGTTAAAAAATAAAAAAGTTACAGCCATGGAGGCATTACTTTTCAGCCCACCCTCGTATATTGAAGTGATGATAGGCGTCACGATTGTCATGACTATGTTTCTCAAGCCATTAATAAGACAAAAGAGGAAAAATTCAACTTGATTGCACTATTAGGGCGTACCCTTGGATTAGATTGTAAGCTTCTGCTATACAAAATACCGTATTCCATAACATTTCAGGACGCGGCGATTATTTGAAGGCGGCATTAAATGCATTCAATGTGACTTACGTCCATACTTGCTTCCTTTTTTAATTTTTTTAAATTAATAATAAACTGGTAATTAATTTTCCAATAATAAAAGCTGTGGCTTTTTTTTTTTGAGGGTGGCATCTCTTTCTCTTTAACTTTTTATGACGCGGCATCTATTTGAGGGCGGAGATAAAATGGGGGCGACTATTTTTCAAAAAAATCCGGTAATTATACAAACCCATTCTACTATATCGAATGCCTGCCTGGGCTATAATATGCCGATGGAAGGATCTCCAAACCTTTCAAAACGTTACGCTAAGGACCATCAGTCAATTTGACAGATGAGTTGCCAATAACTGTTCCATGTCAGATGAAGTTGGTATATCTCACATTGGCAAATACGCCCAGGAGTTTTTTGCGTGAATTTGTGCGAGATATCCTGATAGTGTCTTTATAATAGATTCATCATCTCGTAATTCGGACGCGCAAATTTATCAAAAAATATGGAACAAACTTGCTTACAAAGCCATCTTCAACATGAGGGATTTTAATTTCATCAATAGTTAGGGTTAGTTCCAAAGCAAAAAAATAATCAATATATATTAGATTTCAGTCTACATAACGGAAATCTGTCAAGAAGATAAGGGAATAGGATGATAACAAATCTACAAGGTATAAACGATTTAAATTAGAATAAAAATGTTAAATATCTATAAAATAAAAATTTACATTACTTTATTAATTGCAATAGCCAGTTTCTCTTTCAACTCTTACAACTAAATGCCATTGAAATCGAATGGCAATATAATATATACAGCTTCCAATCTCAACTACAGGGGAGTAGATGAAAGTGTTTGGGGGAGTTAAGATAAGAGTTTATCTCTTTTGACTTTTTTTTATGAAACTTTTCCAGTGACTTTTCGTGACAGCGGGGTCTCGACTCGATAACCCTTAAATCGCTCAGCCATTTCGTTTCCTCCCGGGGACTCGGTTTCGATTCCACCCCCTTCCATCCGTAGCATTGTCAAAGAAAGACGCCCTTCATGCACCAGGGAGCTCCAATGCCGAGGACGGCGAGGATGATGACGTTATCTGGTGCGGCTAATCGATTCCTGATTGACATTAATTGAAATGGAATGCGGATTACCTTTAGAAAATAACTTAGGTCCATGCGCTGATGAGCTGGATTAGCTACGGAAGAGGGTAGATTGACACCCGGTTGCATTTTAGAACCGATAACAACGGAATTAAAATATAGAAAAGTTCCGGGCACAGTCCCTTTGAGATATCATGTCATGAATGCTCGCCGAGTGGTGGAATTAACAAGTTCACCAATTATAATTACAAATTTTATAAAAGGGTTCTCGTCATAGAGCATGCATAGCTCGACTACGTGTTCCCGGGATTGGTTTAAGTAAAAATTTCAAATCAACATGGGTAAAAATGCAACAGTTTCTCAATAAAAACTTAAATTCTAAATTAATACAGTACATTATGAATTATCACACTTAAAGCTCCAAATGACCATGAATTCCATGTGTTGATCGCTCTCAGTACATCAATGACATCATTCCTTAGGCTTTCCTTGCAATCTACCTGGTAAGATAGACTCTTGCATTTGACCGAAGAACGACACAATAGCTGTAATGTACTTATCAAAAAGAAGAAGCAAATGATCTAATCAGAACAAGTCCTGAATCTCCTCGACCAACTTATTGGTGTGGAAACCAGTGATTCAGAAACGCAGCCACACAATGCTACTTTGATACAGCCGTATGCTTTATTTGTAAGAAGAGGAATGTCCTCGAACAGAAATACTAACTCTGCCTGAAGTAAATGCAAAGGAACTGCTGAGATGTCAATCCAAGGCTATCTCTGTTGAAAATTCTTTCATTAGGGAATAAATTCTATGAGCACAACTTATGGTTTTGAAGGAGCCTGTTGATGAAGATTTCATTACTATTCTCATTATTAAGTACCGAAAGGTGCTTCATGCTATTAGTGGAGGGAAACGTGTCTGTCTGTCCATCTTTCTGTCCGACTGTAACTCGATCTCCTCGAAGCGTATGAGAGATTATCAAAATCTGTTTTCGCCAATCGATAAATATGGTTAATCGCATGAACCATTTCAAAGATGGCCGAAATCGGTACATTAGCACGTGCTCTAATGGTACCCATATTCACATTTTCAATACAAAGATATAGTAAGTTATATACACTGGTGGACAAAAGTTTGGGGTAGGTGTGTTTTCTAAGAAAACAATTATTTAGAGATTTTATTGTTATGGCACCTTTTAAGTTACTATTGAATATATCAAAATTAACAATTGAAAAATTGATCTTTCAATTTGTTTTTAAGTTACATGCAAAGTATGCAAACTGAACTGGTCAAAAGTTTGGGGTAACAGGTAAATAACTGATATTTTTTACAGTAAAGTGCATGAATATTTGTCCATTGATTTTTTGGAATGTGAAGAAGTGTCTTAAGATGATTTCTGATGAGAAACGAAGGAAATTCATGCATTGTATGCTCAACACAACAACTTCAAGCGAGAAGCTGAAATTGCTGATGTTGGCTACAATACAGTAATCAGGGCAATTAAAAATGAAAACAGGAAGACAGGAAAGAAGATGGGAAACCCATCTGCACTTACAAGACGGACAAAATCTAGCATAAAACGCCATGGGAGAAGAGAAATTGCAGTTTGACTTGGTGGGACATGTTCTAATGATACCATTATGGTACCGTTGGAAATTTTCAATGCTAATATATGGCTTGCAATATATCTAACAACTTGGGACGACATATCATGAACGAATATATAAGAATTGCTAAGAAGTTCGAAGATGGTTGAATTTGATTCAGTTGTACTTGTGCTAAAGATAGCATTGGAAATTTTCAATGCTAATATATGGCATGTAATATATCAAACAACTTGAAATTACGTGTCATAAACGTATATATAAGATTAGTTAGTAAGTTTGAAGATGGTCGAATGTGATTCAATTGTACATAAACCGATGATACCATAATGGTACCATTGGAATTTTCCAATGCCAAGATATGGCGTGTATATCAAACATCTTGTAACGATATGTCATGAGCGAATATACAACAGTAGTTAATAATTCGAAGATAGTCGAATTTGATTCAGTGGAACATGTTTTAAGGTTTCAGAAACGATTCAAAAATTTCGGAAATAACATTTCAAATGGTTTATTTGACGGCGACTAGTTTGACCTTTCGGTAATTGGCTATGCCATTCCTTAATGGTTTATTTATTTTTTGTATTAACGTACGCAGTATCACTGCTAACTTTTCTTCTTTTCTTACTTCACTGGCATCACTCCACTCTTTTCCTCACATAATAGCAGTCACGGAGTCTTGCACTCATTCTTCGTTGGAGTTACCCCTCTTAACAGCTACTCTTCTACTGCGGTATACCGGACCACTAAAAAGGTGATGGGCTTATCGTTTATCTCTCTGATTCCTTATATTATATCATCCTACCGAAATACACCACGATAGGGATTTACAGTGGACTTTAAGTTTGTAACTATTCTTGTGAACGATAAATTTTTTGTCACTATTTTTCGTCAACTGGTCAACTCTCTAAATTTCTCTCTTTCCTCTCTTCTCTGCTCCTGGACCTTAATTTCAGAATATAGTAATAAGAGGCGAACTTTAATTTGGATTTTTCCAAACCATCGCTTAATTTAAGCTCAATTGTCGACCTGCTGTCTCCTCTTTCACACACTAGTCTGTTCCTTACAAATCTTTCTATATTTTAGATCAATACTTTGCTGCTCGTTCCAATAACTCCTTTAATGGTTCTCTCGATCTTTCTATCTCCGACCATTTTCCTATTTTCATTTTTTTATTCTGTTTCTACCTTTGTTAATTCTCAACCTTTTCCCGATCAAAAAAGACTTGTCACTTCGAATAGATTAGTTTAATTTCAGTCTTACCTTGACCTTACTAATTGGTTGGAGATTTTGGCATTAGTAAAGCCATTAATTCTCATTTCCAAAAGTTTTTAACTCCAATATTAATGAGAGTATAGTCACTATTTTCTTTTCCTAAGAAGTTTTTTTCTGATAATAGAATTAATTCACCCTTTTATAACCTTGGATTGTGTTTCTAGTTTTCCTTAAGAATTCTCTGTATCGCAAATTTCGTCGAAACCTTAGTCAGGTAATTAGGGCGAAGTTTAAATCTTTTTTACTAATTATGTTCGAAAAATTATTAAGCTTTCAAAAGTTAAATACTATGATCAAGTTTTTCTTAATATTTCTAGCAGTAAGTCAAAATGAAAAACAATTAGCAATCTTATCTATGGAACCCAACCGGTTTTTACTCCATTTACTGACACAGTCAAAACTAATTCAGCCTGTTTAAGGGAATTCCTTGAGACCCTACTCCCTCCTCCATCCCTTGTTCTCCTATTCTTAACACCTATTTCTTTCTTGTTCCTTCTAATTTTTTCTAGTTCTTTGCTTATCCTACTTCTCCAGACGAATTATTATGTGTTTTTAGACAGCTGAAATCCTTAACTAATCTTGCCTTCCTTCAAACACATTAATTTATATATTTTCTAGTCTTATCTTTCGGCTTTCACATTTGTTTAACATTTCTTTAGCAACCATGTCTTTTCTTAAATGTTTGCGGATCGCTAAGATTATTCTGAATATACAAATGGTGGCCCAAACGATTTTCACAATTATCGCCCTATATCTGTCCTCGCTGTATTTTCAAAATTTTTTAAAAATTCTTTTGCTTACGCTTAAATCAATTTATTAACTGCAATCACTTAATCTCTAATTCGCAGCATGGATTTACCTTTGAACAGAACATTTTGAGTTGATTGATATAACTAATAATAAATTGTGGTTTCCCTATTTTTTGATTATTCCAATTATTTTTTGATTCTATCTCCCTTCCTCTTCTAATCTTTAAGCTTTCTTCGTTTCATAATATTCGTGGTCTCCATCCAACTGGCTGAATGATTTTCTATATTCGACAGACATTACTTTTTGAAAATTTCTAATGTATCCTCGATCAATTCTTTCTCCTTGCTATTTCATATTTTTATTAATGATTTACCGCTAGCTTTATCTTCTTCTGCGCCTGTTCTTTATGCTGATGATATCACTCTTTATTCGCTGATTTGTCTACTGCTAATCTACAAATTATAATTAGCCAAGTCGTTCTTGTTTAAGCCATTAAATTTAAACCTTAATAAAACTAAGTATAGGATTTTCCATCAGCGTAATCAGCATTCTGTTCCTTCTGAACTTTTAATTTACTACAATTATATTCATTTTCTCCTACTCTTACTTTTAAATATTTTGGTCTTCATCTTTCTCCTGATTTGAACTGGAATATGCATATTATATGGTCTATCAAAAACCCTTAGTCAAAGTTTAGGAATGATCTCCCGCTTACACTTTCTTCCTTCTGCGATTCTGCTTTTTGATATTTTTCTTTAATATATTCTCCGTTTTGCTTCGGCATCCAATTTTTGGGCTCTACTTCCAACTTTAATCTAATCCGATTTTTCGTATTCAAAAGTGGTTTATGAGAATTTTATAAAAGCTTCGGAAACCAGCTCCTGTTTCCCATTTTTTAAATGCTTATGGTGTCATTACTGTATTCCAAATTAATATAATACAATGAACCACTATTAATTATAAAGTTTCCAATAATCATTTAAATCTCTCCTCTTCTCTATCAATTTTGCGCCAGAGTGATTTCCATCCCTATTCTACCCGTAACGCAAGATCTATTATAATCCCACCGCAAGTTGCAAGTACTTACGTCGTTGTATCTCTTAAGCGGGTATCAGATTGTGATCCGTGCTTCTCCGTCCCCGGCAACCTTTATAAAAATCTTTCTCTTTATTAATTATACTAAACTTTAACCATTATCGATTTTTGTTTATTTATTGTGCCGCACACGTTATACTATTATTTCTGTTATTTCCGTTATTTGTACTTTATTGTTTGTTGTTTATCCGTCCAGAGACCTATCTCGTCGGCTTCGGCATAATGGCTCTGGTTATATTAATCAACCAACCAAATAAATAAATTCAACTTACTCATTTGATTACAGAGTCTGGATATTAAATTGATATAAATCTATGGCACACAAGGTTTCTCATACATAAGGCTAATTCCAATTCGATTAATATTAATAATTTCCAAATCCCATGTTCCATGTTTTTAGTATTTAACTATTCACAATCTATTGTACTAAATAAAACTCTTGCGTGTATTTATTTATTTATCTGTAATTCAATCTCCTCCTAGATAGTTTGAGCTAGCGACTTGAAATTTTCAAGGCAGGCTTATCAATAAAGGACCTGCTCTATCGCCAAAAATCAGCCCCCTACGACCCCCCCTCCCCCTTCCTCACTTTCTGGGGTTTTCATTTAAAATTATCTGCTTTTGCTTTATAATTCCCCTCAACAGATGGCGCGGATAACAACTAGTTCTATCACTATGTAGTTGAGAAACTCTACTTCCTTTTTCTGTTGCTTTGAAAAACATTACTAAAAATGGAACTCTACAATTAGAGGAAGCACCCGAAACTTCTCAACTGCCGTTGTCGCATCTTACAGAAACCGTAGACTAAGAAAATGACTGCATATTCTTTCTTGGTTAACGCAACTTTTGTTAATTTACTATCGGTAGTCAAGGAAACACGCACGGCAGAGATGAATACACAAGTGAGCAGCGTTCTCGAATGACTGTGCAACCGAAAGCTTTTGATCTTGCAGCCTCTTAGCCCTCCCGGGACGCAACAGCACCCTCAGCATTGACAATAAACTTCTGCTTTACAAGACAATCATTCGGACTATCCTATTGAATGGCATGCCAGCGTGCGTAACTATCTGCAGAAGTAGTTGGAAGGAGCTCCAATCATTTCAGAACGCTACTCTGAGGACTATTACCCAACTGGATAAATGAACCGCGAATAATCGGACTCATAGTGACTTCAACATGACTCATATTGGGAAATACATCCAGGACCTACTCAAGAATATGATCCAGAAAAATGAGAATCATGACAATGACTTGATGACAGGGATCCTGAGGCATTCGATGGAAATGAAGTAGCATACAAGGTACCGAAAGCCTAGACACATTCTGGATGTCAATTTTGAAGACATTGGCAACGTTTCTTTCCCAGATTACTGGAAGATGTGATGCTTTGTTTCTTTACCCCGCTGTTTGATTGGTTTATGTTCCGTGCTGTTTTGTTTCGTTGTTTCTCGTCTAACAATCGTCAATCTTATTTTGTTTTGCATATGTTAGAGGACCTCTAGGGTTGGTCAGGCTTCTTGCCTACCTCAGTGTATTTCCTTTGGCTTAGTGAAAGCGCTGGTTTTGTCCCATCAGAACAAACGTTCACTCAACTGTTCGATTGTCTCTTGTCACTCTGTAGTCGTTCATAGTTCCTGATGATGAGATGTTACTCGAAACGCGTTGAACTTGTATTAAAAAACGCTATCATATCATTACTTTAGATTTTTTTTACTCAAAATAATCTCAGAACTAAGTAGTGAAGCTATGGAAATTTTATTGTGGGATATCCTGTATACAGTATATAAGGGATATTGCTAGTTTTTGAATTATTTAACAGAAATTTTAATTATTTTGTATGTTTTTTCTTTCTTCCTTTTATAATGCTAGGAAGAATAGCTAAACACTACAAAGAACTTTCTTAGACTTGATAAATATAAAAACGTGTGAATGGCCATCAGTTCAGAACGAAGGGAAAGAGACAATAGCTTTAAGAATAAACATTTTTCAAAAGATTTCAAGAAGTCTAAATTTCAATTTAATCTACACAGATTGATGCCAATTTCGGATCACCTGATTCCATTTTCCCAGTGCAGCAAGGTAAACGCCATAAACAAGCCATAATACCATCTAACACTAGGCGAGACATCTACAGTTCGTCTCAAAAGTTTAGGTAATCATTTTTTTTAATGATTACAATGAGTTATTAAACGCAAAACAAGTACTAACATTTTTAACTGAATCTTTAACATCTTTAATCTAACAAGGGAATCCCTCGGACATATATGTCACAGATTTCCACCAAACTGAAATATGTTACTCAATTGAAGCTACAATAGATGCTTGCAAAATAAGAGAATGCGAAATTTTGTTTCTTTCAAAATAAACCACGAAAACGAAAAAATTTGAGCACAACATAGTCATACAAGGACTCCATTGTTAAAGCGGTGAATGTGTATTAATGTGCTTAACGGAACTTCTTTCTTCCACTACTCACAGCAATAAGCACGAATCCACTTCAGATGAAATAGAAAGCAGCAGACGGCAATTGAATGGCTTCTCAAGTTTCTAAACAAACTTAGTTTTTAAAAATAGATTATTACAATTAGCTAATTGCCTTCCAGTACAAAATGTCTATAGTAATTAATAACCATTTCCTTAATTTATTATTTCATTTTATTAAGTAATTCGGTAATCAAACACGGGGCTGGCTTCATGTGCAACGTCGAGTAATACGTTGCGTTGGTGAGGGGATATGAATCGCGGTACTTTATAAATTTAAATAAAAATAGTATTCATGGATGCCAACCTCATCTTATAAATTATTTCGAGACGAATAATTGTACAGCAAAATTAAGGTTTTATGCTTAATAACAGTGCTCTAACTGCAATTCTTTGACGATCGCCGCTCCGTCCCCTCTTTCCGCCATGTTTGTTGAACTCTGCGCACTTCCGGAGCGCTTCACTGCCGTGCAACGCTATCGCTTCCACGGTGTGCTTGCGCGCAAAAAGAAGGCTATGTGGGGGTTCCCTTGTAAGTTACAAAACAAAAACACTGGTCTCTAGCTCCTCTAGCTCAGTACTTTAAAAAAATATTTTAACAAAAATGGAAATCCAATGTCGCAAAAGTTTAGTTACTGCTACAAAGGGGTTCAGGCAAAGAATGAATTTCTATGCAAATTACATAAAATCACCTTCAGTACTTAGAATACGAGGGGCGATTGATAAATAAGGTCTCCATGGCTGTAACTTTTTTATTTGTTAACCGATTTTCAAAATTCTTTTTGTATCTTATCTTCAAAACGATTTATCTGGCATTTGTTGACCTGAAAAAAGCTTTTGATACTGTTCCTAGAAAAAGGTTATGGATAGCAATGGAAGAAATAGGAATCCCTATGCATTTAATAATGGCAGTAAAAAAATTATATAAAGAAAATAGAACTTGCATAAAAATAGGACAAAGAATTATAAGCAAATTTGAAACATCAAAGGGGTTGTTACAAGGGTGCTCAACATCACCAACATTGTTCAAAATTTATTTAGAACATACCCTGAAAGAATGGAAACGCAAGTGTGAAAGAATGGGAGTACCAATCAGAAACGAACACTTATACACCCTAAGCTACGCAGATGATCAAGTAGTTATTGCACAGGATGAGGAAGATTTGAGTTTTATGTTGAGGAAATTAAACGAAGAATACAACAAAGCAGGATTAGAAATAAATTTTAAAAAGACATTATATTTAGCAACAACACAAGAAGAGATAGAGAATCTACAAATAGAGGAGGATATAGAAATAAAAGCTACGGGAAAGTTTAAATACCTAGGATTCACAATAACAAGAAATGCAACAACAGAAGAGGAAATTAAAACCAGATTGGGACAAACGAGAGCTTGCATCCGACAACTACATCCAATAATTTGGGATGGCAAACTCACAAAAAAAACGAAAACTAGAATATATAACACAATTGTACAGAGTATAATGACGTATGGAGCAGAAGTCTGGGTGATAAACAAAAGTAATGAGAGGAAAATTAGAGCAACAGAGATGGAATATTGGAGACGATGCTGCGGTGTAACGAGGATGGACAGAATACGGAATGAAGAAATAAAAAAAAGAATGGGAGTCGAGACAGATGTAGTTGAATATATTGAAAATAAGAGACTATTATGGTACGGACATGTAAGAAGATCGAATGAAAACAGATGGATTAATAGAATAACAGACTGGAGCCCTGTGGGAAGGAGAAAAAGGGGAAGACCACGGAGAACATGGAGGAATGAAGTAGAAGAAGCAATGAAAAAGAGAGGACTGGAGGAGAACGACTGGCACCAAAAAGAGGAATGGAGAAACAGGCTGAAGGAAGGAAGACGGCGACAGCCGTAGAAACCTTAATATATATACATATCTTATACTCACATTTGTCCTCTATGTAATGCACTATTCACTTTTCGACATAGTCCCCATCCCTTTCCACGCATTGTACCAACGCGTGACCAGGTGGGTGAACCCGTCGGAGAGGAATTCCGGAGTTGTTGTCGACACCAGGATTGAATGGCAGCTTTGGACCCTCTTCTGGAGTACGATAACGTCCGCCCGCACACGAATCACCACACACCAGAGGCATTGCAGCGCCTACAGTTCAAAAATGAAAAATTGCAGTTCAAAAATGAAAGACTTTGCACATTGCGACTTTCACCACTTCCCAAAGAAGAAAGAGCCCCTTAAGGGACATGAATTGTTTCTGACGGCGAGGTAAACGCTGCCATTCAATCCTGGTGTCGACAACAACTCCGGAATTCCTCTCCGACGGATTCACCCAACTGGTCACGCGTTGGTACAATGCGTGGAAAGGGATGGGGACTATGTCGAAAAGTGAATAGTTCATTACATAGAGGACAAATGTGAGTATAAGATATAAAAAGAATTTTCAAAATCGGTTAACAAATAAAAAAGTTACAGCCATGGAGACCTTATTTATCAATCGCCTCTCGTACTCTACTGAATCCAGTACAGAGCAATTGATTACAACAGGACAATGTGCCCATCTACACATCTCGCAACACAACGATTGGTCAAATTCGTTGCAGGAAGTGGCCATCAAGAAGTCCGAACTTCAATCCCATTGAGAATGTTTGAGACATCACGTTATATCAGTTTACTTCAGTAACAGAACTAGCATCAGCAATTGAAGATATTTGGTATAATCTCAAGACAGAATCGGTGCGAAGACTAATCATGACAACGAATGGATTACCTAAACTTTTGAGACAGTGGATTTTTCATTTTTATTAAAATCATCTTTAAAATAATGAACTAAAGGACGGTGTTTTTGTTTTGTAACTTAGATTAAAGATATAATTCAATTAAGACATGTTAATATTTGTTTTGCGTTCAATAATTCTTTGAAATCATAAAAAACACGATTACCTAAACTTTGAGACACAATGTATACATAGAAATAGACAGATAGAAAAATAGACACATAGATAGATCCAATATATAGAAAGATTAAAAATAAAACAAAAACTGCATAATGATGTTGAAACCAGAACAGAATGATGGGGTTTTTCCGAAAAAAAAAACTAAAAATACTTTTGCTTAAATTAGCGATAATAATAAAAATAAACATAAGTTATTATTTTACAATGACTTTATTCTTTGGGCGTATGTATTAACTGGACATGATCCAAGCTGAGATACGGCTAAATTATAATAAATTTAGATTTTATAAAAAAAGTAAGTTTCTAAAATTTGCATTTACATAAAAATATTTCAAAAAATTGACTCGCATTTTAACAGCACTGAAATTATTATTGTTTTTTCCCATACTGAATCTTCTGCAATATTAATATTTAGTTTCATGTAACACATCCCAATGTAAGCATGACAGTTTCGAATTTTATTGCTCCGCTCGTATCAACTACTACATTCACCAAAATCAATCGCAAGCAGAGAAGTGCGTGGAGACTTTTTTGTTATCTATGAAGCAATGACAGAGAGAACACTAGAAACGCTGCGTCGCGGCCCAGTCCCCTCCCCCCTGAAACACGAAGCGAGGCCGAATAA
This sequence comes from Rhysida immarginata, assembly GCA_023313115.1. NCBI lineage: Eukaryota > Metazoa > Arthropoda > Chilopoda > Scolopendromorpha > Scolopendridae > Rhysida > Rhysida immarginata. The sequence continues at coordinate 229,388 of JAHWFO010117657.1, forward strand.
TTAAGAAAGAAACACTTGCTTGGCTTTACAAATATATACATAGTTTTTACCTTTGGTTGTAGGGACACATCAGTCTCGTCAAATCGACGTCAGAGGGAGGAAGAGGAGGAGCTTCCGAGTAGCATCGAGATCATCGTTGCCATGTTGTAAAGAGACGAACGCCCACGTGTAGAGACATTGTGATGTAAGTGCGTGACAACAGGTGGCGCTGAAAGATCCCGTCACGTGATTTCTTCGATCGCCATTCCTGAAAAAAGGACGAATTCCTTCTTTAAAGGCAAAACTAGTTTCGTGGTAATCACTTTTTTTTTCACGCATTTCATTTTGCAAATCGGTAATCACAGTCATAATTTCGAGATGGAAATTATTATTATCAAATTTTTAGTAAATAATAACATCATTTCTATAAAACTGTACATAATATTTAAAAATATTTGATAATTAATATAAGTGTAGTTAAGTGCCCCAAAACTATGAAATATGAATATAACTATGAAATGAGTTCTTACCAAGGAAAATTAATAATAATAAAAATAAATTAACAGGAAGTTGGGGGAAAATAAAGAAAACAGCCCGTGTCCTTTTTTATTGACGGTGGGCCCTCTTCCTCCGAGATGTCAGGCGTTGTTAGCTGCTATTGTTTTTCTTTCTGTAGAGTTCACATGCCGTCTTGTTGAGATGTATGCGTATTATGTATGACCTCATCGAATTACATAGAAGGCAAAGTATTGATGCCCGTCAGCATCCCTCACACAACTTCATGGAATGCAATGACAGTATTTCTTTAGCCAAATACCTAGTCTGTAGGCTTGTATGCAGCCAAGCACTATATGAACGACCGATTCAGGGGAAAACGGTTGTCAACTCCGGCTTACGACCTTTCCGCATCGATCGAATATTTCAAGTGTGTAATCATAGTGGCGAAAATGTAAACTAAATAGCAAAAATCATAAAAATGACGGAATTGTAACATCTAAGAAGACAGCTGTTATGAAAAATAGCTGAATCATAAATGTCAGAGCTGTAATCACTGAGCCACTGATAACATGGAGAAAACAGTGACAAATTTTGGACTGTTGATGAGTGGAAACAAGCTATGTGGTCTGACAAACTCCTAAACACAAGATTTCTATGCGTCCAACCCCAATCGAATTCAGGCTGCATTGCTTGATAACGGAGATAAATCTATCTATTTAAACATCCAAGTATACAGAGTTTGTTACTGAACTATGGTAACATGTTACAGAGGGCCAGAAAAAGTGTAAAACTCCTTTCGCCACCATCGAGTGTGTTCAGTCTGGTAGCCACGCATCGCTGCTATCGTCCTGCATCGCAGTTTCCACTGTAGGAGGGTGGAACACCAAGATTAATTCACAACCACTCCTGTTGACACGCTTTCCAAATGTTCGCGGTCATCTCTTTCTGAGGGCCCGTTTAGACAAGCCAAAGCTTCAAAAATCCATAGGCGATGCGTCCGACTACTTGACGGATATGTCGCTGAATGGAATGGAGCGGATTTCGGTACCATCTTGCATGCGTTAACTCGCCGGTTTGACTCGAAGCCTTGTTTTGGTGCAACCTTGTTTAACTCTATACCGTAAAAACCCGGGATGTCGGGGTAAATATGGGGGTTAGAACATTAGTCTGATAGTACACGGACTTGATTTTGGCATTTGACTCAAGTCTGTGAAAACGGTCATGAAACCTTTTGAAAATATTTTCTTGAATCCACGGTACCATTTTCTGAAGTCCTTAGAACCCCTTGCGCGGTAAAAATTGGCTCGGCTCTTGTTGCAGACACGTAAATAAACATACTTTTCATCTAAAGCGTGACAAAGTATTTCCACTTTTCATTCGGCAGGTATCGTTCATACAGTTTACGTCAGTTGGTCCGTCGCTTTTGAACATGGCGCGGCAGCAACTTATGAACGTGGCTCTTGTGTCGCTTCTCCAGTTATAAATCGCGGTTGATAATTGTGTTTATCGTATACACAGATGTCCTTACCTTCTGTGCAATGGCCCGTTGTGTTGGTAGGTTACATCCGGTTACGAGAGCCCGAACGGCTAGCGGATGGTCTCGGATTGCCTGCTATTTACCATAAGGAATGGCGCCGCGCCAATGTTATTTAGTATATTTGGTATTCCTTTCTTGGAAACTACACTGACTGACATAAAAGTGAAGCACCCAGAAGGAGTGGCTGAAAGTGAATGAAACGACATATGATGAAAGAACATGTGACATTATTGTACTGATTACAATATGGGATGAAACAGACAACGCCATTGGCAGTACAGGTGGAATGTTGGGGCCAGGTCAGTAAGGTGTGGCACCCCATCTGGCACTCCATCTTTAACCTTATGCGGTTCGGAATGGTGCAAGTCAGTCCACAGCCTTTGGATCCTCCTCTGAGACAAGTCAGTCCACAGTTTTGCAGCTCTCCTTCCAGATCCCGCAGGTTGGTCCTGGGACGGAGTCGCCTTCCAATGCCATCTCACACGCGTTCAATGATGGAGAGGTCCGGGGATCTTGATGGCCACGGGAGGACTTCAACATCCTGTATGCAGTCCATAGACACACGTGCTGCGTGTGGGCGTGCATTATCTTAGCGGTACAATGTCAGACGGTGATGTGCCAGAAGGGGTAGGACGTGCAGATACAGAAAGTCTGTGACGTATCGCTGTGCCATCTAAGTCTGTCGAAGCACTATTAGAGGTGACCTGAACGCATATCTGATGGCTTCCCACACCATGATGCCAGGGGTTACGCTTGTGTGTCTCTCCACAATATGGAAGAGTTGTGCCCTCTGCCCTCGACGCCGACATACGCGAACACAATGGTCATCGGAGGTCATGGAGAAGCGGGACTCATCACTAAACATAATGCCATTCGTCCTCTGTCCATGCCTCCCGGGTGTTGGTGTTGAAATGTTAATGGCAACCGACGCATGGGGCGGTAGGACCCAAATCCGGCGGATGCGAGTCGTCGAGACACTGTGCGGGAACTCAAGGGGTGTTGTAGAGTCTCCAGTACATGTTCGCGGATAGCGGGTGCCGATGCCATGGTATTCCTTATGCTTAGAGTACCATACGACGATCCTTCCTTGGGGTGGTGTTTGTTGGTCGAGCTGGCAATTGCACGATACGACCAACCAGCCTCATGAAGTCTCGCAATGCGGCCCCTGTCAAATGCTGTCAGTTTGTGGATAGGATGGCTCAATCGTTTACGAGCCATCGCGGGTGGCATAACTGAATGTGGCATAACTCATTGTTTTTAGCTTGCTATTCGAATACTAACTATTTCATTACCTGCGTGACACTTCACATGAAATGAACGCGCGCACCACATTTAATATGTTTATTATTACCATAATAGATCTCTAACGATATTACAGCATTTATTAAATGAAATATGGTGGTGTAGGGCTTATTACCAGCTGAGACAGTTTCCCAGTAGGATTTGTCCCGGATATATGAAATTTGATAAGTCAAATTATAGGCCTATAAATAATTAGGTAATCGATGAAGTCAAAAGAATTGTTAGTTGTAATTAAAAAAAATAATTAGAAACATCCCTAAATGTTTGTTTCTTGTGCGCTTGAAAAGCCACATAATCCTTTCACTGGTTTATACCCTTTAATGAGATATAAAGTGAAGTAGAATTATATATTAATAAAGGAGAGTTTCATAGGTTAAGGGGTTTAGAGTCCAGTTCCGTTTAATCTCGAATATGAAATTTTATTATTTAAGGTTCCCCAGCTGCAAATATTCAGCGTTATCTAGATAAACAATACTGAAAAGTTAATTAGAAAAACCATCTTTGCATCCGCATTTGATGTTGTCCGTTTCAAATTAAACTGTTTCAAATACGGAGTTAATTGAAATAAGGATGAGAATTAGGAGCTAATAATGCGTGATTTTAACTCTCGTAGCTCGCCAGATATTGAGTTTACGAGGAGAATCGGAAAATAAAGTAAATTGCCGACAGCGGTGACATTAACCTATTATAGCGAACCTAGCGATGGTGAGATTTTGCGATCGACGTAGAAGGCAGTAATTAGTGAAGCGCAGGGCGATCCTGCCAATGAAACATCACTGCTCGTCATATAATTATCGGTCATATGAATAACTACAGTCCCTACTTGTAAATGTAGTCTGCAGATCCATTTCTATTGATAAAGCAAGAGTCCGATTTTTTGCGCGGAATATCTCTATAACACGAGAAAAACATTCACTTAAAGTTCTTGCTGCAGCAATATGAGATGAGTTGTAAAATTTGGGGCACTAAAAATATTTCAGAAGGCTGATGTAAAATACGTTGGAAACACGCTGCATGGACATAGGGGATACCTCATACGCGGCGCATTCTCAGTTCCCTCCGGGAACAACATCCAGCCACCTTTGGAAAAGTTTCTTTGCATTCACATGACCTTTGTCGTTATCCAGGGAACTAACCAGTTGCCAACTTTCTGGTATTCGTGCGACATTTTTGCATATGCGCTGTCGTAAAATTTTTTTTCCACGAATCTTAGGACAGCATTTCAAACCAAGATTTTCATGAGTGAAAACAACGTCTAGATATATAGGGTGTTTACAAAACATACGGCCAAAATTCAAGGAGTGATTCTTTGGGTTATAAACTGAGTGGCCAAAAGTCACCGGAAGGCACTGTATGTGATGTTAATAGCGAGTCACTCCTCCGCGAGCCTTCAAAACTGCAGTAACACGTCGAGGCATGGACTCTACGAGGTGTTGGAATCGTTCTGGAAAGAAATTGACCCATGAATCTTGTAGTGCTACCCATAATTGTTCGTGTGTAGTTGGTGCTGGGTTTATCGAGCGTACACCGGTATCTACAGAATCCCATAAATGCTCGATTGGGTTAAGATCGGGTGATCTGGGGGGGGGGGGGACTATGGTCGTGAATTCACTGAAGTGTTCATCAAATCACCTGCGTGCAACCACCTACACGATTTGAAACACGGCATCTCCATCAGGGTACTCTAATGCCAGAAAGGGATGCAGATGGTCTGAAAGAATGTCCATATAACGTGCTGCTCTCATTGTTCCCTCTAGCCGGACAATGGGACCTAATTCCGTCCATGAGAACACACACAGATCATAACTGAGCCACCTCCCGCGCAGGTTCCATAGCATGATGAGACATGCGCCAGACTCTCATGTGTCCATCAGCTCAATACAACTTAAACCGGGATCAATCTGACCATGCTACCCGCCGCCACTGCTCCATAGTCCAGTGACGATGTTCGCGGACCCTTGCCAGTCGTTGAGCTCTGTGTCGAAGTGTCAACAAAGGGACACGAGTCGGTCACAACTGCTGAACCTATGCGGTGCACTTGTCTCCGTACAATCCCTGGCAAAAATGGGCTCTTGACGCATCGCATTCAGGTAATCGACGGTGATCTGACTCACAGACTTCTGCTGTGTTGACGTGACGTCTGTTCGTCAAACGCTTGCGGTCGGCGATTTACGCGTGTAGAAGCATTGTCTCTGGGATAATGAAGATCCATCCTAGACACTATTGACCTCTGAAACCCGAATTCTTGTATAATCTCCGATATGCTATGACCCATGCGTCTGGCACCGATTATCATCCCACGTTCAAAGTCGATTAACTCGCGCCGTGCTGCCATGCTTACTTCACACCTATCCGTAGCCGACTCCTCAGATATCGTGTCTACACTAGCGCCATAACATTCAGGAGTCATACACGGCACATCTTCAAATGGGACAACTCTTCCCATGACTTTTGGCTACTCAGTTTAGCTTCAAATTTACAATTGTTTCGTTACAAATCTAAACATTTTGGTCCGCTAAAATGCAACCAAGACAAACGAGATTTACATTTACAAATGCAGAGCAAATAATCTAACTTCATCTCTGAAGATATTTTTACTTCCGACCTCATCATATGAACAATTTATAATATGTTTTCATACCACAACTAGCTTGTTTGGAATTTAACCTTACCTTATGCATAACTCCAAGGAGATTTTATAAAGCAAGGGAAAATTCACTGTCGCAAACACTGTAATATGTATTGGATGGTGAATTATCAAAATTTCATTTTAGGCTATTTTCTCGCTGTTCCTGGTACACGCAGTAGCCAATGAATTAGAAGCATCTGTGAAACACATTTATATTTATCAACTATTTAAGAAGGAGCTTATCACAGAATTCGGGGGAATAGATAAACTTAACTGATTTTGAAAAGGGGCTAATTATTGGTGGCCGCTTAGCTTGAGTCACGATTGAAACAACGAAGTAGCTGACTGGATTCTCGAAAAGTGAGATATCCAGCGTATCCATCCACAGGAAAAATGATCCATAGTCTTTATATAAATGGGGTAACTGTGGCTCCAAGACAATCAATCATGTGCTAGACCCATTTATGCGTAGCGTCCTACATGTAGGACGCTACTATTTTTTAACGAAAAAGCCATTAAGATCAAGAGACGGTGCCACCTGTTTTGAAATCTAGAGGAGTTGCGTAATACTATAGAAAAAAACAGGTTTCGTTTCTGCCCAGAGAAATAGTTCTAAGCATGTGCAGAACTATGAAATTTTGAACTTCACGGTGAGTAAAGCTACCGGGCTTTGCAAAAGTTTTGTTATACTCTTTACATCCCCCAAAATGGACTGCTCATGATTTGGATAATTCCATTTCCACAAAAGGATCAAATAATATATTGGAAATTACATGTTAACCTCTGAGTGATCCTAATGTCCACGACAAAAGCGATGGAAACGAAACGAGTAGAGATCGCTGCTCTCCTGCGCGCGGGCCACACGAAGTCCGAGATTGCCAAGCTCCTCAAAGTCAGCCGGATGACCATCCACAGAGTTGCGGACAGGCTCAAGAATGGGAGAGACCTTAAAGATCAACCTCGTTCAGGTAGACCTCAAGTCGTCAACCGTTTCGCTGTGAGAAAAGCCTTCGAACAAGACCCGACGCTCAAAATGACTGCGCTCGCAAAGAAAAAGAAAATTTCGGTGTCCACAGTGTCCAGAGCGGTCAAAGAAGAAGGTGGAAAGAGCGTGAGGCCTCTGCTGACGGATCGGATACGGGAACAACGTCGGGAGCGCTGTCGCCGTCTTCTCAACGACTTGAAGAGTCACGGCGAGCGAATTGTCATTTTCTCTGACGAAAAGACCTTCACGGTCGATCCTGTCGTCAACAAGCAAAACGACTGCGTGGTAAGCTTCGGCCAGGACATCTCCAAGGTCCGCTACGTGTCTACAACCAAGCACTCGGCCTCTGTGATGATGCTCGGAATCGTGGCGTCGAATGGCGAGAAAATGCCACCCGTGTGGATATCGGCTAACGGCGGCTGATTACAAGGACATCCTGGCCACAAAAGTCCTTCCCTGGGTGAAGAAACGCGGACTACATCTTTCAACAGGACGGTGCCCCTGCCCACACGACCAACACTGTGCAAAACTGGTTGGGGTCCAACATGACCTTCTGGTCGAAGGGCTTTTGGCCTCCGCAGTCGCCAGACCTCAATCCACTTGACTACAGCGTGTGGGCGCATGTCGAGGGGAAGGCCTGTGAGGTCCGTCACAGCAACGTCGACGAGCTGAAAACATCTGTTAACCGTGTGTGGACCAGAATGAGGAAGGACTACATTCGCAAAGTTTGCAAGGCTTTTCGGCCTCGTCTGGAGCGGGTTCTTGATGCAGATGGTGGCTACATTGATTAAATGACTAATTACAATGTTATTCTACATGATGGCACAATAAAAACATGTCTAACTGCATCGTGAACATCGTCGTGTCCATTTATTTGAGGGTCGTCACGAGTGTAACAGAACTTTTGCAAAGCCCGGTATATGCCATTTACTATAAAAATTGAAACATGGCTGGGACAGAATGATATATACCTGTAATTTATCCTCCAATCATGCTTATAATTATACACGACTTTTTAGACCTAATAGACCCTTGCAAACTTATTTGTCCTACATGTAGGACGCAAGGCGCGTGGGATTCGTAAGTGGGTTCTTCGCTACGTTTTGCAATACAGTGATTATTATTTTTTTCAGTGGCATAACAATTAGGAATTTTTACAAGCCTTCTCAATATCCACAAATACTAACTTAACTCTTGGATCGTTAGAAGATTCAGACCTATCACAGTGTGATAATGTGGATTTCTATGTCGATCCTCCTGATACAGCTGATGCCAACATAACTGATGAAGATTCTGGGAAGAAGATGCTGGAGGAAATGTTCAAAATATGCCTGGTAGCTTCCTTCGTTCAGAAGTTCAGCCAATAACTCAGACAAACAACGACAGTTCCAGTGATGAAGAAATTTCGGATCACCCCAAGAAACAGAAAAAAGTTGAGAAACAAGCAAAACGTAAATGGTCGAAAAGGGATCTCAACTCAAAGTTTCCAGATTGGTCATATATGGATGGAAAGTTGGAACAGCAAGCAGAAATGAACCTGAATCCTTAACTTGTTCCAAGTGACTTCCATTTGTTCTGGTTCAAGCTGTACAAAAGCAAGTTACCATCGAGTTCAGGCAGCAGCCCAAAGAATTTTATGCTGCTGGTTTTGAGGGGCTTGTGAAACGACGGGACAAGTGTCTCATTGTACAGGGAGATTATGCAGAGAAATAAAAGTAGTTTTTAAGTCAATCCTTTTATTTGTTTCATTTCTATACCCATTTGTAACTTCCCCTCGTACGTTCCGCACTGAAATTTAAGCGCCCATGCATCAAGACAACCCTCGACCTCAGGTTGCTCTTAGAACCCAAGAAATATTGCTCATTCCGAATTTTGTCTAATACTGCTTATCCCCGGATCTACTATTGCTCCATCAGACTCTCAGTGGTCAATGTCCAAGTTCTTGCCAGGACGAATTCTTCACTAGATTTCTATCATGATGGAATAAATAAACTCATCGATCAACGGAACAGAGTCTTAAACTACTAATGGCGAATACTTGGACAATTAGGAAATTTATTATAAAACTTAACAATGCTTGTCACTTTTATCCGGATACTTTCTTTACAACCTGATAACTCAAACGATCCTACTCTAAACGTTTTTCAACTATTCATTATTTTACAATAGGGAATAAATCTTAAGCAGGATGTTGGTGTACGTAATACTTAATTTTATTTAAGAAAAACTTCTTGGAAGACATCCCTAACTATTTTTGTAGTCTTTATTAAAGATCAGGTCCATTGCACGATCATATAATAAATTAATCATTTCGTTAAATTACTTTGAACGTTCCATTCCTTGGTGATACTGGAAGGGAGAAAAAATTAAATTTTCCGCTTGAGCGGCTCTTAAGCCTCGATGTTGGATGGAGTTGCGGCGGCCGGGAGGGAGTCCAGCGCTATCCTTTATCGATTGAGTTTCCTTTCGCAATAAAGGACCCTAAAAATAGGATCGAATGGCGAACATCCATCGCGTGGGTTGTTGCGCGAGGGTTGTATCCATAAACGATGTCAAGCAATATGCTGGAATATTTTAGGCTCCTTCCCTCTAGCTCTGACTTGGAGACCGCGACTCATCTTCATTTTGTATTCTTATTTAAAAATTGAATGAACGAAGATTCTGATCTTTTAAATTTACTTCAAAATATTTGTACGAATTTTATTTTAAGCAAATCAAACATTTTTGGATGGTTTCACTTTATAAATTATAATCAGAGATTTTAGATTTTTAAATAGAAATCTAATAAATCTGGTTCTATTTTATTAAATGTAGATCTAACGGAGATTAATGCTAAACATTCAAATACAAATTATAATATAATCTTTTTCGTATTAATAATAACATACTAATCGGAGAAGCTAATCGCATCTCCTCCTCCGTTGGGTGACGTAATTTATGGATAATTCTTCCGTGGTCAACAAGTTAATGAGAACGAGAGAGGGATTTAATGCTCCCTGTTATCTTCCGAAATGACCACCCGTAGGGATAAGAGAAAGAAATGAGACACGGAAAAACAGACTGCAATGAATAGCAGTGGCGCCTGTGATGAGGTACTGAGAGAAACAGGTCAACTCTGCTCCTTTTTAAGAAAACTCCCTAACAATTACTGATTTCGTATGCCAAATATCGATATAATCGGACACCTGATATCACGGTAACAACTTGGAAATATATCAAGCTCTCCTCAGCTTTCCTTTACATTTGTAACAACGGATATTTAATTCCACCTTGATTACACCGTACAACAAATTGAAACTATGACTCAAGGAGAATTTAAAGCGTTACGGTATGAGAATGGCATTACAAAGTTTTATGAGGATGTTAAGGTAGAATTCGGCATTTACAGTTTACTCGCGCTGCCGGATTGTGGTAAGCAATATGCTTTAGTGATTCCGGAAGGCTGTGAGCATCGCTTTCCCGGCGATGAAGAACTCCTCAACAAAGACATGTTGTTATTGCATGATAACGCGCGACCTCGTATTGCAAGCAAGACAACTGAGATGCTGCGAAAGTTCGTTTCGAACATCCTCCGTAGGCCCTTTCATTGTTCCAAGCGACTTCCATTTGTTCATACAACAGCCTGGGAAGTTACCGCCTGGTTCATACAGCAGCCCAAAGATTTTATCTTACTGGTTTTGAGGGATTTGTGAAGCGATGGGACAAGCTTCATTGTATAGAGAGATTATGCGGAGAAATAAAAATAGTTCTCAAGTCAATACTCTCATTTGTTTCATTTCCATTTCCGTTTGTAGTTTATTACTGACTTCCCCTCGTAATCGTCCCCATGTTTACCACCTTCAGCCACCCTTGTGAAAAGCGTTATACACAATTAGCGCGTCTTTCCCGAAGTGATCCCCTTATGGACGGATAATGGCAGTTTTGTGCTGTAATGGTTTCCTTTAGATGGCTCTTTCATGTTGGTGAAGAGATCGTAATCGGACAGACTCACATCAGGTGAGTACGGCGGACGTTCCAGTCTTCCCATCGTCAGCAGCGCAGAAGATCCCTCACGACGTTAGCAGTGTGTTTCCTTGCATTGTCATGAAAGGTGGCTTGCAGAAAGTGTCTTCGCTTTATCCTTAACAATAATAGGGCGCTTGTATTAACTTCCAGTACTTGAAGTCTCTGCAGTATTTGAGTGAATATCGTACAACCGTTACAACTCCCTGCACCAGATCATCTGACCTTTCGTTCTCAACTCCACACCAGCTCGAAGTAATGTGACTCACGTGGCTATTACTTCTTATCTAACCCTTGTACAAACTTGGAGAGATTCTCTATCCGTCGATATGAGAGGGTCCGCTATGTGTATCATTGTTACTGCTTTATCGACTTGGGAAACTCCGGAGGGACTTTATCAACCACTCTTTATTCTCCCAACCTGCTGTAAAAGAGTTCCTTATACGATCTTGAATGATTCCCCTTTTACTTTTCTGAATATTTCGTTAAAAAGTAGCTCTTCGATCCTCAACTGGATCTGTGTCACGGAGCGGAGTGACGTCAAACAGATCCGAGCCAACGAGGAAGAGCGATGAGCTTTCTTGCGAAGAGAGCGAGGGGTCTGACAAAGGTAAAATGAATCTTTGACAAAAGTAAAATGAATCTCACCGAATCTGTTCTGAATCCCATGATTTTCAATCCTCAATCTAATTCAGAAGCCAATTTCTCGTCCCAGGTTCTCGTAAAAAACGAGACAAGAAGAAAAAAGTTCCTACATTTGACTAGAATCTCTGAAAAATCGTTTAATCTTATGTAAATCTTACACGAATCTCTGAATCCCATAGTGAATCTGTGAATCTTTGTAGGATACTCGGAATTCTGGCAAATCTGAATCCGTAAACAATTCCCTGAATCTTGATGAAATTATCGAGATTTATGAATCTTTGCCATAAATTTGTTGCATGTCAGACCAGGACCCTCTCCTCCGAGTAACTGGGTGACGCCATCCTTTGAGGGAAATGGTAATGATTGTGTGGAGACTGTGATTCTGGAAAAATCTTCAAAACCAGCCCACGCAGAATAATGGAGATTTTTGGAATTAAAATTGTTGTCCCTTACAAAAATTTAAGTATCGCCAAGGTCCTTGTATATAAGATCTCGCCGAAACTTTTCTAAAACTCGTCCGAGTCTGCGCATGACGTCAGTACAACCGAGAAAGCCATTCACTAGCATGTATAAAGGGTACTTAATACAAGGTGAAAACAAAAGCCTGAACCCCCCTTTTATTTTTTGAACCGAAGCAGATATGTCAATTTTGATGAATCCAATGAATAGGAAGTTGTGGGTGGCCTATCCCATGGTGCACTTTTCATCATCCCAAATATGCAAATTAGGACACATTCAAAATTTATCTCAAAAACCGTAAAGGATAGAGAAAAAAACCCAATTACAAACTTGTTCAGCAAAAAAAAAAAAAAAAGTCATCCAGATCGGATCAACCAATCACCCACAATCACGTGGTGAACTGTTTGTAGTTTACAAACAGTCACACTGCACAAGGAAAACTGAATGTTGATATTTCCACCATGTAAAGCAAGCAAATCAAAAAATTAACATAAATTACCATATTCACATTCACTTTCATGCGGAAAAGCAAATAAAACGCATGTTTTAGCACACAGAAGACAGAACAATTCCAAAATTACTTACAGTTCACCACGTGATTGTGGGTGATTGGTTCGGCCGATTTGGATGATTTTTGTTATGTTTTGTCTATATATACAGGGTGATTTACATCGAATGTAAAATACTTAAAGGGGGTATT
>JAHWFO010117657.1:247453-274377 GCA_023313115.1 Rhysida immarginata
TCATTAGATGGTCAGTGAGGGTTTTAATGGTACGCCTACCTCAGCTGGTTAGCGCGTTGGCGGTCCGAGCCAAAGGTTCCTGGTTCGAATTCAGGCTGCGGAATTTTCTTTCCTATTTTTCATCATTAATTCGAACAGCTGAGGTAGGCGTACCATTAAAACCCTCACTGACCATCTAATGATTTATTCTTTAAGAATTTACGCCTTAGGAAAGATAGTCCCAGCCTGCGAACTAGGTAACTGCTCTAACCAAGCCCTAAGGTCATGCAAATAGCGGTCCGCTTTCATGGCCGCAGTGGCGCAATTGGTTAGCGCGTTGGCGGTCCGAGCCAAAGGTTCCTGGTTCGAATTCAGGCTGCGGAATTTTTTTTCCTATTTTTCATCATTTTTTCAAAAAATTACTGCATGTACAAAAATGTTTATCAGCTAACAGCTTACAATAAACTAATTATATAGCAAAACTTGGGACATAATATTAAATTTTAAATGTTTGTGTTGTAATTATAAAAAATCGTTGTATATTCGATGGATTTAAAAGACAATAGAATTATTTTTAAACATCGATGGTCGAAATCGAATATCAAGCCCAGGCATCTTTGGGTTCACGTTTGTTTGTAAATCAATCTTTTCAATTTATGGTGTTTGGTAGAACAAACGTAAGGGCAGGGAGCCTATAGAGGGAAAATGAAAAATCACAACCATGATCACAAATATTTCACTGCACAAATATTAAAAAGAATAATTTTTTAATAAAAATATTGCTACATACATGGTTGCAATTTATGACTGGTGTTCTTCAATATTTATTTAATGAAAAATTTGTTTTGATCAGTATGATCTGTGACTTTAAAATTTTCTTAATTTTTATTACATTTGTTATCTTTACTAATAAGGTTACCAGATGTCCGAGTTTCCCCGGACATGTCCTAGTTTTTGAACTGCGGTTCGGGGTCGGCGGAGCGTCCGGGTTTTCGTCCCCTGTGATGTATGACGATTGTCATAAAAAAAGAAATGTGTATCTTCCATATTAATATAGAGTTAATTGAGAAGGAAGATAATTCACTGCTGGTAATTGTACTAGATATAGTATCTCGGAACTTACGACAGAGATATGAACAACATTTTCTTTCAATTACGGTTACTGAAATGCTTAGAAAAGCCAGGCCTGAGGGTTTAAACAAAGAATGTGATACCTTGACAGAAAATGCATGGAATCTTTATTTAACTTGTCTAAACTATTTTCGCAATATGAGTATTTTCGGTGGATGGCCTTGAAAAGCGTTCCTGTCTGAAATGATATATAGTCATCAAATTTTTATGTAAGGATGAAGGGGATCGAGATTGATGACACAAAATTCTTTGATCAGTGCTGTAACTTAAAAAATATTCCTGGAAACCAATCCAGATAATGATATCTCGCACAGAAAATGGGCAAAGTATTTTCAACAGTATGTGTCAAAAGATGTATGTTCAGAGCTTCTCAAAAAGACTTCTTTTTTGCAATTTCACCTCATAATGCTAATGTAGAGAGAATTTTTTCATTGATTCAGGCACATTGGACCAAGGAGAGAAATCGACTAACAGTTGACAGTGAAAAAATATAATTCTTTTATAATATAATTTCGAAGATTTTTCATGTGAAAGATTTTTTGAATGTATCATAAATGATAACAAGTTGATACAATCCATTGCATCAAGCCAGAAATGCATAAAGACTGATAAATACATACATAATCAACTTCACGAGCGCATGTATTTAATACATGCTTGTAAAATATGTTAACAAAATTTATGTAATCTATATGACAATCAATGTAAGCCTAACATTCCCGTGTTAGTCATTTTTAGGTGTCCTAGTTTTTGCTCTCAGCTGTCTTCTTTTTCTGAAACAACCTCCAGTAACCCTATCTTTACATATATCACCATCATGATAAAAAGTTTTTGAATATAAAATCATAATAGCGAGGTCTTTAGTAAAAAAAAAATTTATAAAAAAATTGTAAAAAAAAATAAAATAAAATCAGAAAGACAAAAATTAAAATTATGGTAGCAAATTTGTTTCAGCAGTTTAACATTGGTATAATGGCGGATCTACAGCGGATGTATGAAACTTGGGCATATCACAAGGTAACTAACTAAGAACCTATGTACGGGTACAGCGTTCCTATAGCTGTTTTCCATTGGGCTCAGATCGGTTCAGTGAATATGACCCTGACTAGCATGTGCCTCAAAGGCCAGATCAGTCACTTGATCTCTATCTGATAGAACATTAGTGGGACCAGCTGGAAAGATACATTCGAAACGTATAAAAGCTGCTACCCAATTCGAACGAAAAATAAGGATTATTATTATTTATTTATTTATTTTTATTTATTTATATTTTATTTTATTTAAAACTGTAAGCAATAGGCTAAGTGCCCAGTGACACCTTACAGCTAAGCAATTTCAATGACAGAGAGAAACTAAGGTAAACGAAATTATAGATTATTTAAAAATATCACTAAGAAAAAATAATTAGAGAAAAATGGTCAAGAATTACAGAACTTGTGAAATATTTTCAATAAAAATTATTTGAATTGGTTATAACTCATAGCATTGACATCAATCAGATTGGATATAATACAGGATAATTTAAACATTCTATAGAAGGGTATTTTTTGTATGATTGTTTTCTTTAGTAAGGGTAAATAAAAAATTTCATTGTTTCGGGATTTGAGCTTGGGTCATGTAATTCGACATAATTAAGAAATTTAGAAGAGTAAATGATATTATGATATAGCTTAAATATAGATCAAAGATCGAGAATTATAGTCTGTACAACAAGAGAAAACGTGGGTGCGTCAGAATTACCCAATTAGAAGCGCTTAGACAAGATGCGCATTTTGTCTAAGTACTTCTGGTTGGCTAATTGCGAAGTTCCTGCGCCGCACCCACGTTTTCTCTTGTACAATAGTCAACATGGGTCAATATTCCTGTGGAACAGTTCCATAGAAGATTTATCGCTGTGATCAGAGCTATGGATGGACCAGCTCAGTAGATATTCTAAATAAAATCCAATATTATTTAATCCACTATTTTTCTTTTGCTTTCTTGTTAAATAAATAACACAAATTTTGCTAATTGGAATAGTGTCCATACAAACTTATAATTAATTTGGTTTGCAGTTGTAAATTTTTAGAAGAATCTTTTACTACAAATAGTCTTCTCTGATTTCATAAATAATGCATAAGAGACGGTGGTGGGTTCATTAAAACTATTCTTTTGATGTCGAAAACAGAAAATTTCCAGCTGCTCTCCTTTTATGGGCTCATATTCTCAAAAGGAATCCGGAATTTTATTCCATGCCTATTCATCAATTTTATTCCTTTTTAAGAATCGTAAAAGGGAAAATATGTTTTCATTCACAAAGTATTTCCTGAAGGCCAGTTTGAATGTAATCTTATTTCAGTTCCTCTTTGCCAACACAAAAGAAAAACAGAAGACTTCGGTGGAAAAATCGATTCGTTTCAAACACATCGATTTCTTTACTGTATAAAGAATAGGAAAAAAAAAGAGATTCCCCAAGCAATACACTAAAGAAAGAATAATGTTTAAGAAATTCTTGTTAGAAAAGAAAGTTTAGATCCCTTAAAACTTAGTTCTACTTTGAAATTTTCAAAACTATACCTTTATATACAGCTTTGGCCAAAAAATATTAGGCTCCCTTAATATTTCACCGAAGTTAAAAACTACTTCTGTAAAATCCACTTATTGTCAATGTTTCCTCAGCAACAACGATTAAGAATTTTAAAAGTCCACAGAACAATTATAATATCACAAGTACAAAAATTATGCATTTAGACTTTATAGTGCAAGCAAGCATTCAAGTGTTGTTGTTATTTGAATGGAGTTTTAATTTTTGGTACTTATCTAAAGAAAGTTCCAAACACAAAGAAAATAAGAGAAAAGGAACGTTTACAAATTCAACTATTACTTGAAAAAGGCAGGTGTCAGGTTAAAATTATAATAATATTCGAATGCCATAAATGTTTTCTGGACACTGCATCACATACGCGAATAAAAAGAGAAATATTAGAACAGAAGCATCTTCAAAACGTGAATATCGAAAATTGATTTAGAATCCTTCAAAAACCAAAGGAAAACTTTTCAAGCTTTCTGAAGAAATCGGTCCGCTGGGACCATTTGAAGAAGTCTTTCAAAAGCAGATCTGAAAAGCTGAAAGGGCAGAAAGAAGGCGTGAACCCCTTTAAAAAAATAAAAATTATCGCCTCAGAAAAAGATTGGGCAAATGTTATATGGTCCAGCGAGCCTACTTTGAAATGATATTAAATTTGCGTTCATTTAATATTTTTAATTTCCATTTTTTTCGATCCATTTGAAACAAAATTTAAGATGCACAAAATTACATTGATTAATAAAAATTTCAAGTATTCAGCACACTTGGTGTGGCCTATATAAGTGAATGAGGATTACCTTCCCGACTGTTATTTTGAACGCGGTATAACATGGAAGGCATCATAATGATATAAGGTGCGGACCAAATAATTAGCAACCGACAAAAAGTTCGATTTATTCTGTTGTCTTTGAAAATAAAAATTTATCAAAATTTATAGTAAAATATAATGACATAGGAAACAATTTAACAAAATATTATCATGTTCTGATTATTAATTCAGTATTTATTAGGTACTTTCTAAAAACACCTGGATCAGAATATTAGCAGCTTCTAAAAAAAATGACTTGATTTTTTAAAGTATTTTTTCTGGTAGCAATTTAACGTCCAATGAATTGTCCATTAGACGAATTACATCAAATACACGATTTCTCATGGACTTTATGAGGGATTGGTACGTTTTTGGAGGAATGTTTTCTCAAGCTTGTTGAATGGCTTGTTGCAATTCAGCAACTGATGAATACTGCTTTACATTCTTGTAAACATCCCTAACCATTATACCTCAAAGGTTTTCAATGAGGTTTAGGTCTGGGCCAGTCTAGCAAGTCAAAGTTCTTGTTTTTAAACCAGGCTAACGTCGAATTGGAAACATGAATGGGCACATTATCTTGTTGGGATACGAACTTTTGACAGTTATTGTTGTTGCATGTGTGCAGAGATAAGTGTTTAACATTGCTTGATAACTTTCCGAGTTCACTCCCCCTTTGATTACCGCCGAATTTGTTTTTCCATTATGAGCAAAACCGCCCCATACCGTTACAGAATTGCCTCCTTGCACTCTTTTAGAGAAAGTAATTGTTTCACCTCGTATATCATGCCAATAGTATTTCCGACACTTTCCCACTCCTTATCAAATGTCATATACTTCTTAGCCCATCCTAATCGGGCTTGTTTATGTCGTGGTTGCAGATGAGGTTGACACTTCATTTTCACGAACTTTGCATTGCCAGAATCAAGCAAAATCCTTAGAAAGGTAAAATTTGATGCTTTTCCTTGCAGTTCCATTGAGATTTGGCGACTTGATAAATGATCCTTTGTTGTCATCTTAAAGATTAGTTTCTTTTCTCCGGATGAAATTTTGCTTCTCCTTCCCGAATTTTGTTTTCCTTTGGCTGAATGCTTTCCATTGATGTATCTACTAATTGTAGACTTGTTTCTACTTAATCGACGGCTCATTTCACTTTGTGACTCTCCTTCATTAGTCCATGCATCAATTTGACCTTTTTCCCGATCAGTCAGGTCATTTTTGCCATCCACATTGAAAGAAGCACTTCTAATTGATGTGCAATAAATAGCATTCACAGTGAAAATTCTGTAAGCAAATATTCTGCTCGTTCTATTCTGTTCTATCTAACCTCCTTATCCCTGGTTGCTAATATTTCGGTCCAGCTGCTCAGAGAAAAATTTGAGTTACTGATACAAAAATAAAATCTTGTAAACAGTCCAAGTAGGAGCTTTAGCAGTAAAGCAAAAATACATACATACATTTATTAAAAAGAAATTACCCCCCCCCCCCGAGTAGGATAAGGCAAGTAGCAGATCCTGCGGTCTTCTATTTTTACCCCTTTATCTGCACTTTTTACCTGTCTCCAAGTTTTTTAATCAAAAATTGACTTTCTCTAATGTAATATGTAGAAAATGTAAAAATAACCTCCTATCTTCTTTCCTTTCTCATCATTTCCGAACGTATGATATATCACATGACATGTGTTGCCATAGTTCTAAGGACTAAGTGAATGCCACCCCCGCAAATCCGACCTTACTGTAACAATTGGGCCTAAATTTCATTTTAATGTAGATCTTACCTAGAGGAATCTGGAAACTGAATTTCACGCCTTTACGTACCTAAATAGCACATAGATATGTTGCCCTCACTGAATCCCACCCCCGTAATTCCGACCCCAGTGTACCAATCAAAACCAAGCTAAATAGTGCAGACGGACATGAATTCAACCTTCTACCTATAAAAATGTAGAAATTATGAAGGGGACGGACTGACATTATAAAACTAATTAATAGCTCTATTCTTCAGCTACTTAATACTATAGATTATGAGCACTTGAGCAATCGTGCGTCTGCAAAGCGATTTCACGTGCCCGCGCCGATGTCAATAATGGTTAAAAGATGAACAGAAAGTAACAATATATTCCTTCTTGACAAATCGATTGTTATATGACGTGCCATTATCTTTGTATTCTTTACACTCACCGTTTTAGCACGTGAATTCGACTTGAAGGGGTCCACGAAAAATTCTGAAAAGTTGATACGGCCGAGCTAAGACTTTGATGGTCATATTTCTGAAAACAGAATTTGAAAAAAGTTAATCAGTTTTCAAGTTATCGTGCAAATTGCGGACGGACGGATAAACGTATAGACCAAGGGCGCATTCTTATAAGTAGCTTTTATGCTAAAGCTCCTAATAATTGAAATGTGCTAATATTTTGTCCAATTATTTATTTTGTCGTATACATTTGTTATGAACTTTTTCAAGCATTTTCGTTTAACGACAACGAAAAAAAAAAGTATTTTTCAGAAGTTGCTAATTATTTGATCTGCACCTTAGGGTTGCTTGGCGGTTTATGGGGTAGATGTATGCGAGTGAAGGAGCCATGAATAATAAAAATAACGCTTTTCTACTGGAAACGAACCTGCAACCATGGCTCGTTAATTTCTTTTTCGTTAATTTGGGCTTAAAATTTTAGCTTACTACAAGGTCGGTATCTCCAAAAGGGGACCAAGAGAAAAATTTTATCACCAAGCAAACTCTCCTAGTACTCAACAAAAGCTTTAAGTTTCATTTTGGGGATCAAAAGGGTTTAGAGGTTACAGGCTTTCAAACAGGCATAAAAATGTTATTTATGGTTAAAAAATAACGTTCATCCTGTTATCTTAAGAAATCCAATTTATTATAAATTCAAAAGCCAGACGCGAAATAAAAAAATGAAAACAAGAATTTAAAACTAAACTTAATATTTAATATAGAGTATCATATTCGCTCTAGGCCCCTATTTTCGCTTGTTTTTAGATATTTATTAAATTTTAGAAAGAGGTGGGATCATAATACTGTACTTACTGACGAAGTGAGTGGTGGCTTTGCAGTATAAAAGATGGGCAACAGGATTATCGACTAGTTTCGCCATTTATTCCCGGCTTCTTCAAGGATACACAACAACAAGAGGCTCGCAAGCCTTTATATACAGAAATTTGTGTAGATATGAACCAATGAGTATGGAGGAATAGGGCAAGACAAAAAAAGTAACCAAATTGTAAGCGTAACAAAAATTAAATTTTGCTACGGGCATGCCTTAGTGTTTGAAAAGTGTGGTGATCTTAGATTAAGTGTTGGAAGTGTTTGCCATTATCATCAAAGCATACAAGCACCCGCCTCTTCTGTTACAGAAAGAGCCGCCAGTATAGCGGGGGTCACAGCATCAATTTCCGCCGAATCTTCTCTTAAGCAAAAAGAGAAGATTAGAATTACGGGCCGGTTCATTATCTACTTTCTCAGCTGAGACTTCTCAAGGGAGTGTTCAGCAACAATACAGTGACATTGTTGTAACCAAGTTTTCCTCATCTCAACAATACACGTCCATTGTTGCCAAAGACTCAGTTGAGAAGACTCACTTGAGAAAGTAGATAATGAACTGGCCCTAAATGGCAGACTCGCTAAAATTTTATTGCCTTCAATTTATACATGTTTGTATGTGTCTCCTGATAAAACCGAGCTGCAGCAACAACATTCTCCTTAGCAGCATCATAGCACATGGCCATGGCAGTCAATTCCTTAACTGTGTACTTATGGTATTATTAATTACAAGTGAACAGGAAAATGGCGCCATTATAATTTTTCCGTATAGAATGAACTGCTCAGGTCTCTGAATACATAGCTATTGATAAAATGTTAATTACAAACTTTAAACCATTTTATCGGATTCCAGTCAGTTTCATCCTTACTGAAAAATGCAAACGAAAAATTAAAACATTTACATTGATAATGATAATATCGACGAACCAGTCTACAATTGATTAGTTAGCTAACGAGCAATTAACATTTTTAACTAATTAAGACTGAAGTACGAGGGTTATTCGGAAAGTAAGGTCCGTTTTGTAATAAAAACAAAACTATTATATATATTTTCAAATTTTATTCTTTACCAGATTGTATGTACCTTTAATTATTTTTCCACTTAGTTTCCAAGTTTATGTAAGTACAGGGTGGTTATAATTAAAGTTACACCATTTAGACCCTTTTAGCGGTAATCAGATTTTGACGAAACTTGAGATATATGTTATACAGACCACGGGGAAGAGAATTTTGCAATAAAAAAATTAGTTCACATTTTCACCGCTACGTCAAAATATGGCGCATGAATAATAACAAAAACAAGTTAGAAGCAGAGAAATTATAAAATCAGAGCATTTGTTCAATGTGCATTCCATTTGTGTCAACGGCATGTTCAAAGCGCATTATAACATGTTCCACAGTAGAGCAAAGGGTTTCCTGAAGAATCGCAGTGATATGGCGTGTTATGCTTGCTTTCAATTCAGCGACAATCCGTATTCTTCCTCCATAGACAATATTTTCAAATATCCCCACAACCAGAAGTCACAGGGGTTTAAGTCCGGTGAACGAGGAGGCCATGCAGTTGGAAAAGCTCTCGAAATCACCCGATCACCTCCAAAATGAGCATGAAGCAGTTCCTTCACTTGTCGTGCAATGTGAGGTGTTGCACCATCTTGCATAAAGACAGTAGTGTCTAAACATTGTCTTTCTTGTAAAGCAGGAATGGCTTTCTGCTGCAGAAGTTCGCAGTAACGAGCACCAGTGATTGAACATCTTTTAGTGCCTTGAGGAGTGTTCTCTTCAAAGAAAAAGGGGCCAAGAATGAAATGTGAAGTGAATCCGCACCATACAGTCACGTAATCAGAGTGCAAAAGCTTTTCATGCACAGCCATCGGCTTTTCAGTACCCCAGATGCGACAGTTTTGAGCATTCACTGCTTCGTCTAGTGTGAAATGCGTTTCATCTGACCATGACCATGCATTATCGACAGCTATTCTAGCCAGAAACTTGCAAGCAAAATCAGTGCGTTTTTCCGGATCTTCATGAAGCAACTTTTGAACCACCTGGATCTTGAATGGATACCACTTTAAAATGGAACGCAAAACTTTTTGTAACGCAGACCACGGAATAGAGAAATCACGTGATATGGTTCGAGCACTTGCTGAAGAATATTGGGAACTTGAAGCACTCTCCACTACAGCAGCAGCAACGTCTTCCACAGTCTCATTTGCAATTCGTTTCCGTCCTCTCCCTGGCAGCACACCCAATTCACCAGTTTCTTCAAATTTCTTAATCATCTATTTTAAACATTAATGGACATAGGCCCATTTCGCAAGTTTTTCTAACGTCGATATTCTCTTAGTGCAGCAGAAGCATTATTGCAGTTCTGGTAAAACAACTTCACCAATAAAGCTCGATCCTTTTTAGCTAAAGCCATCGTGAAGAATGACTTTACATTTAATTTCACTGTCATTTTAAAGCTTTTCTAATTTTACATCTCATTTCCATAATGTCTCTGAATGAGTAAAAATTCTCAGATAGTTTCATACATGACCAGCGCCATATTTTGACGTAGCGGACAAAATGTGAATTAATTTTTTTTATTGCAAAATTCTTTTCCCCCTGGTCTGTATAACATACATCTCAACTTTCGTCAAAATCTGGTTACGAGAACGGCCGGTAGAAGGGTCAAAATGGTGTCACTTTAATTATAACCACCCTGTATTTGTCATAGCGGTTAATTTTTCTTCCGCATGATCTCGCCTCCAGTGGCTACCATCTGTTCCGGGATCTAAAGAAGTTCATCGGCAGCCTGGATTTCAGAGACGATGAACAAGTGAAAATTGCGTAACTTTCTTCACCGGCGGCAGCTTCAATGAACTGATCACACGGGAGTACGTTGATTGCTATGACAAGTGCTTAAATAAATTTGGAAACTATGTGAAAAAATAGTTAAAGGAACATAGAATTTGGTATAGAATAAAATTTGAAAATATATATAGTAGTTTTGTTTTTATTACAAAACGGACCTTACTTTCCGAATAACCGTCGTATGTTGTGTATTGAAATTTTAAAACATTGTAGTTATCCATTTCTGTCTCTGGTGTAGGAAACATCGCTGACGAAAAATAAAAAAAATTGTTCATTCTAAAAAAAAAATCCAGAAATTTGGTACTTCCTACCATATTGAATCAACGCCACCTAAAAAACAAAGCCTGCTCACTGCATCATCAAACGAGGGCTGACAATCCAATCTTCAGTGTTTACAACAAACGAAAAAACACTTGTTGCAATCAGTGTCTTTTCGTTTGTTGTAAACCATGAAGGTTAGATTGTCAGCCCTCGTTTGATGACGCAGTCAGCAGACAGCACTGTCTTTTTATCCCCTGATCTGTGCACAGGCGGAAATTCCGTTGTTGTAGCCAACAATTGGATTGCTGTATTTGTCCCCTCTATTGCATGAATTTGGCTACATCTCAAACTAACAATACAATTTAATGATCGTACAACGTAACAAAACTGTCATCTGATGTTACGTATTCGTTGCTGAACACGTAATAGTAACTGACAGTTTTGTTACTTTATACGATCGTTAAATTATATTGTTACGTTTGAGATGTAGCCAAATGCATGCAATAGAGGGAACTAAAAGCGTTTCTTCCATAAATACAACAATTCAATTGTTGACTACAACAACGGAATTTGCGTGTGTGCACAGACTAGGGGATTGAAAGACCGTAGCAGGCAGTGAGCAGGCCTTGTTTTTCAGGTGGCGTTGATAGAATCCCCAAATAGTATCATATAACTATGTGGCTGTGGTCAAAAACCCTCACCAGTGAGAGAATGATGACTAATTTCTCACTGGGCTAACCGTCTTTTTCACTTCTTTTTCTCGGTGAGGACACTTAGAGTAACCGGTTAGGCATAGCAGCACAAACTGGCGTTTCTGACCGCGTTAAAATGACGTCACAGTTTTCTCACCGGGATTTCTGACCGACTAAACGTTAACTCTTCTCACTGGTGAGAGTTTTTGACCTCAGCCTTTGAGATCTGTTCATAAAGTATTAGTACTCGTAAACGATGTCTGTGATCAGGAATGTTTGTTTTGCTTTCCTGTCCAAAAATACTTTCTCTAAACTGCCGTTTCGAGGCGAAACGGTCGCACTTGCAAGAGGCGAATAACTCATTAGGAGTTATCTGAATATTCAATATCGATATTTTTCGAAGTTGAGGGTTCAGAAGAAAAGTCGCCAATCGTGAAGATATTGTAAAGTTTATAGAAACTTTTCAATAGTAAATGTCCAATAGTAGATATTTTTTAAATTAACAGTTCCAGTGGCAGTCGGCGTCCAACCACCTGACTGGTAAACCGTTCGGGTTCCTTTTTTCTTTCCTTTTTACCTGTATAAGTCACTCTTTTGGTTTCGTTGCTGACTGATGGTTGCATGACAGTCAAAATGATCATACAAAGTCTTCTATTTCAATTCTTTTGTAGTTTTTTTATTATATATCTCTCCACATATATAATCGTGTAATCGTGTAGATGATACTTACTGATCACTCGCCTATTAATGACGTGCTAGTTATTTCTCTCTTTCTCACTAAACGGTATTTGGGTTTCATGCGACGGTGGATTGAGATGGTCTATTATATTTAATGTGGCTTATGTGTTTCTTCTAGAGTCCCTGCAAGTAAAACGAGCAAAGACACTCCATTCTTTTCTATGGAAAGCAATTAATGCAAACGATTATATCTAGAAAGAAGGAAAATAGATACCTCACAAGTTTTTGGAAAATATCGGAAGCACCGGCGCGACACTGATTGCCAGACAGAAAAAGAAGCCTTTACTATACAAAATCGTAGCAGGCGACGAAAATAGGTCCGGAAGAACAACTCAAAACTCAACAAAAATAGTGAGTCAATCCCATTGAATCACCCTCCATACAGCCCAATGCAACATTCCAGGAAGAAGGTTCTAGTGAGCATCTGGTGGGATCAGAAGGGGTGCTGTACCTGAGCTTCTCTCATCAGGATAGACAGTCACTTCCTTTATCAACTGCGAAATCTGTAACACGAAATCGAGAAAACGGAAGTCACTGAGGGAATAGCCACTTTCATCATCGGAACATGCCAAATTATTTAACGTCGGTGACGTTGTTGCCGCCCCTTCAGCTGTACTTTGAGGATCCTTTGCCGGCAAATGTAATAAATTATCGTCCAAGGCTCTCTGGCCTAAACACATCAGTTCCTTTTTCCGTTCAATGATGAGCTGCCTTCGGCACTCGGGGGAGTAAATCTTATGCGCTCGAACAAGATGCTGATTCGCGTGTTCGTAATGGCTCGACCTCCATTCACAACCCTCGATGGGGCATTTTAGCTTTGTTTTCGCTATTTCAGACATTTTAGGACACCAGTTCTTGTTTCAGAATTTCTCTCGATTTACATTGGAACACGCCGCACCGGGCCTCAAATGAGAATTACGACCTTTCTTTTCAGTTTGTATCAGTTAGGGCAAGTCTTCTCCTCTTAACAAATCGTAACCAGACTGTCATCGGCCCGCTGTAGCCCGCTGAGGGTTAAATGGTGTTATGTTATCCCGGCCTCGGGTTAGGGGCTTATTAAGCTTCCCTGCCAACTCGCACTTGAAAACGTTCAGGATTCAATGGGTCAGATAAGGGAAAACGGACAGGCAGGCAATGCGATTCCCACTAGCTGACGCACACTCGTACATAGGGTCACGAACAAAGGTACGTCTATGGAATCTGGTTTACAGGGTAAGGAAAGCGTTCTAGGACGCAAAAGGGAGGGCCAGACAAGAGATTTTCAAGTAGGGTAACTCAACGGCTTGTCCGTCGTTCGAACTCCCCCGTGGGGGAAACACGGATCCAGGATAATATAGGTAATATTAAACCCTCATCTCTCCACTTGCCTCAACGACCCTCTATAAATATATAGCATCGGACCGTCTACACTTGTTCCGAACAGAAAAGTAGGTAGTCACGAGTGCGACTGCCTCCGCTTTGCCATGCCCATGTCGACGCATCATGTCCGACAATCATTCCCATCACCGGCAAAACAACAGAAAAAGTAGCATGTTTATTTTTGAACTGTTGATGTCCGAAATTTTTTCGTAGGGAGTACCTCTAACATAAGTCTATTCAAGATCGAAAGCACAGAACTCTACACTCAACTCGGTGATGTCGGATACAGAGATACGCAAACGGGTAAGAGTTATTAAATTTTCAAGTGAGCCCTGGTCTACTGTAACTCTGTTCACCTCTGTGCTCTCCTTCAAGCTTTGTTCACTAGCAAACGGACGACTTTTGCTGGCAACTCGGCTCCTATGCCACATATATGCACGCAACTTGGACGGTTTCCTGGGAGCAGGCAGCCCGTCTATCGTTCCAATTTCGGCGCCTGTACGCCCGTTAGTTTCGGAGGTGGGTGCTCGAAGTGGGAATTAGTCGAAATTTTGCCTCCACCATGAACGAGCTCTGTTCAGCTACTAGCCGATCGAAGGTCGTCCAAATCGAGAGAAAACGTGCCCCGCATGTCGGCAGCAGCCAGCTAATGTGTGCCAGCATCGTTCCCGTGTCGATTCGGACAGAGTCAAATACAGCTACTAGCCTCACTGTTTTTGCTGTAGATGTGTTCACAGGAGTATATTAGGAAGTAGTCGCCGGCAATGGTGATAGGAATCAACGAGCAAGTGAAGAGTCCTGCCTCGGCTAAGAGAACGACATAGATCCGCTTTTTTGGACTTACTTAAAATTTTGGATTGACCAAAAAAATAAATAAATAAATAAATAAGCAAGGACCCCAATGCTATCAGCAGTCGAGGGCAGACACGGCTTTATAGAGCGAGTCAGGCTCGTTGTACTGTAACTTTGTTCATTTATAATTTTAAAATAATAACTAAAAAATGGGACGCATCTGTCTGTTGCGGACAAATCCCCCAGTCGAAGGCAGAGTCTCAATAGATCGCAGTGTGGTCGCTACTCTACTAAGTATGACACCTCGACTGGTACCTAGGTCGTCTGTGGACTATTTGGCGCCTCCGCTTCGAGTGCACGGGATAGAGTGATCACGGCGTGACCCCGATGGATAAACGACTCAACCACCCGGAAAATTGGATTCGGTCGTTTGCAGGGGTGAACGTCGGGCGGCAGGCCAGGGATTCACTCCCCTATCTTGTCCCGCACGCCTAGCACTACCTCCCTCGGCTCGAGGCACTGACGATATTGTTGCCACGGCTAGATGGGATTCTGACTTAGAGTGTTCAGTCATAATCCCGCGGATGGTCGCTTCGCACCACTAGCCACACGACCAAGCACACGTGCCAAGTGTCCGAACCTGCGGTTCCTCTGGTACTGAGCAGGATTACTATCGCAACGACCGGTTATCAGTAGGGTAAAACTAACCTGTCTCATGACGGTCTAAACCGAGCTCACATTCCCTGTTAGTGGGTGAACAATCCAACGCTTGGCGAATTCTGCTTCGCAATGATAGGAAGAGCCGACATCGAAAGATTAAAAAGCGACGTCGCTATGAACGCTTGGCCGCCACAAGCCAGTTATCCCTGTGGTAAGTTTTCTGACACCTTTTGCTTAAAACTCTTAAAATCAAAAGGATTTATAGGCCACGCTTTCACGGTCCGTATTCGTACTGAAAATCGGGATCAAGCCAGCATTTACCCTTTTGCTCCACGTGAGGTTTCCGTCCTCGCTGAGCTCGCCTTAGGAAACCTGCGTTACCATTTGACAGATGCACCACCCTAGTCAAACTCCCCACCTGAGCGGGTCTTTGGACCGGGTCACATGGAAGGAACAGCCGACACCTCTGTTGGAGGCATCACGCTGCACCTCCGTGCTTGGCATTAGAAACTCGAGCTCGAAGCTCGGCTTCCTGCCTCACCAAGTAAACAAAGAAACAACAAAAGTAGTGGTATTTCAACGGCAACAGATGCCCCTCCTTGGGGAGGAACGCAGTCTCCCACTTATGCTACACCCTCCGTGTCTCTTCACAGAGCCAGACTAGAGTCAAGCTCAACAGGGTCTTTTTTCCCCGCTGATTCTGCCAAGCCCGTTCCCTTGGCTGTGGTTTCACTAGATAGTAGATAGGGACATTTTTGTTTCGGGGCGAACCCCAGCCCACCTAGTCCAGGGGACCATAAGGCAAGTCAAAGGGAGGGGAGGGAAACACAGCCAAGGGAAAGTCCCACCCATCCAGGGCAGAACCAGCTAGGAAAACTCCTAGTTAGAGAGAAGGCTGAGTTATTTGTATAGTAATACATTGAAGTGGCACAAGCAAGAAATGCACATCAAATCCCATAGGAGTACGCCAAAACATATATACACACACGAATATATAGGAATATACATACAAATTTTTTTTCTTTTTTTTTAACTTTTTGATACAAGCAAACATTATTATTAAAAAAATCATAGTCGTAGATAAGTCATAGTTCCAATACCTATGTTCAAAAAGGTTGTCTAGTACCTGAAAATGTTCATTACATAGGTGACAAAGCCTGGAAGGCTGGAAGAGCACGATGCTGCAGCAACTTATCGCGTTGTAGCTGTGACGGCCCACCACCATCTGCGCCGAAAGCTTTGTCCAATTCCCCACGGGCCTTAATCACCCTGGGGTCTCGGCAAGTTTCAAGAAGGCGGTCAGGATCATGGGAGCCTGATCCGCAGGGGCACTCTGGTTCATCTCCAGACAGTCTGAATCGTACCAAATACTCTAAGAATGGTCCATAGCCCGAAATGAAAAGAAGTGGATTGTTGACTGAGTAAGTTTGGGCGGTTGCCAAAAAACTTGTAATAAATAATTATAAACGGATGGACCTTTGGAGCTGGAGACCCATTCGTCCTGCCATCCAGCTAGAGCCCGGTCTCTAAGTGAATTCTTTAAGGATCACGACCTGATTCAAGGGGAAAGCCAATGCTGCTTGCTTTGCCTCTTTGTCCACCAGCTCATTTCCTGGGACTCCGTTGTGTGCCTTCACCCAAGCAACTTTCAGTTCTGTCTTATCTGCAAGGTCTTTCAGTAGGAGGTGGGTCTTTTGTTGGGTTTGTTGCCAGCAATGGCCATCAATGCTGACAGGGAATCCGAGAAGATATTGACAGTGACGTTAGTCTCCAGAAACACTTGCTGCAGCCAGGAAAGGGCCTCGTAGATAACCTGAACTTCCGCCTGGTACACAGTGCATGATGGATTCAAACTAAAGGTGGTTTCATAGATTCTTCTATTGCCTTCAAATGCAACGAAAGCTCCTCCCGTCTTTCCTTCTATCTGGGATCCATCAGTATAAATCTCTAGGTCAGTGCCATGTTGCATATGATCCCAATGGTGAACCTCAACCTGGTGGCAGCCCCAGGGGGGTGGATAGTCCAGGAATGAAAAGGGAGGATCGTGGTCTTGATATCCTCTACTTCTGAAGTTGCACCACTTATGTTTAATTTCAGCCACTAGATGGAGAGGAAGGCAGCCAGTCAAGATATTGAGGGCCTCATTCGGCATTGTTATATAGGCACCCGTCAGTGCTAACATAAATGGTCGCTGCGCCGCCCATAGGCGCTTTTTAATTCTTGTCTCATGTGCTCTTACATCCCAGATTTCTGCACCGTATAACATAATTGGTCGAATGACCCGCAGCAAGAGTTCTCTTCTAGCTTTAGTGGAAAGGCCCCAGTTCTTTCCTGCAAAAATGTATAGCCGGATGCCTAGTGATCTGACTTAAATAGATAGGGACAGTGGGAATCTCGTTAATCCATTCATGCGCATCACTAATTAGATGACGAGGCATTTGGCTACGTCTAGAAATTACCCGGGACTGCACTAAAATGTCCCGGGGTGGCAAGAGTAATGTCAAACAGATAGCTGACCAAGTCGGAAACAGCCCCTTTTCAGGGACGGCTGATTAGGGCAAGGTCAAGGGGCCCTGCTAGCACGGCGGTCTCGCGGTCCCCCTCTAGCCCATTACCACAGGGAACCTCATAGCTTTTGCTGTGATGTCCCCGTGCCTCGCAAGATGTTCTGCAGACTCAAATCAGCTACTGGGGTTAAAATGTCGTGAGAAAGGTTAAGAGAGTCATAGTTACTCCCGCAGTTTACCCGCGCTTTAATGAATTTCTTCACTTTGACATTCAGAGCACTGGGCAGAATTCACATTGCGTCAGCAACCGGCCTACGGCAATCGCAATGCTTTGTTTTAATTAAACAGTCGGATTCCCTTGATCTGTAACAGTTCTGAGCGAGCCGTCAAATGCCAGTCGGCAAGTAAGCAGCGGGCGTTCTGCCACCCCAGCCGCGATGTTCCACGATAACTGCGTCACCGGTCCACGAGCGCCCTTCCAAGCCACCACGACAGCGCGAAGCATCCACGCCATGAGACGCCAACGCAGTTCCCCATCACAGAGAACATGCGGCATGCACCGTGGAAGCAGAGCACGCGCCGTTTGACGGCCTTTCCAAGACACAACGCGGTCCTGTTATCAATTAATCGCTTCTTCCGATCATGGTCCCGACGGACCCAGCTTCCAGAGCCAATCCTTGTCCCAAAGTTACGGATCTGGCTTGCCGACTTCCTTACCTACATTATTCTATCGACTAGAGGCATGTTGCGGATATGGGTTCGGCTCAGTGCGAAAATCATTTACTCTCCCTCGGATTTTCAAGGGCCGGCGGGAGCACTCCGGACACTGCAAGAGCTTTACAAGAACAACATCCCTCTCTCCGGGCGAGCCAATTCCAGGAAGTCCATCCCTTACAAAGAAAAGACAACTCTTCCCGGGACTCCCACCGACGTCTCTGAGTTCGTTTGCGTTACAGCATTGGACCCAAGAGGACCCGAACTCCACATCCGGGTTTGGGAATATTAACCCAATTCCCTTTCGGGCTATCGGGGTCGTTTACAATTTTTATTTTGCACTGACACCCCTGTTTGGAACGGGTTTCCCCTATTCCTTAGGGTCGACTGACCCATGTTCAATTGCTGTTCACATGGACCCCTTCTCCACTTCGGTCCTCAAGGTTCTCACTCGAGTATTTGCTACTACCACCAAGATCTGAACCGGCGGCAGCTCCAGGTGGGCCCACGCCCGGCACTTTCAACGCACACTGCTGCGACCCTCCTACTCGCCAGGGCTTTTGGTTTACCAGAAATCTATTTGCCCCGCGGCTGGGTATGGGCTCAATGCTAGAGCGCCATCCATTTTCAGAGCTAGTTGCTTCGGCAGGTGAGTTGTTACACACTCCTTAGCGGATTCCAACTTCTATGGCCACCATCCTACTGTCTATAGCAACCAACATCTTTCATGGGGTCTGATGAGCGTCCGCATCGGGCACCGTACTCCAGCGTTTGGTTCATCCCACAGTGCCAGTTCTGCTTACCAAAAATGGACCACTGGGCACTCGCATCCTCTTGCCAGCTTCAGTCAAGCAAGCTGGCAATCTTACCCATTGAAAGTTTGAGAATAGGTTCTGGTCGTTTCGACCCCAAGGCTTCTAACCATTCACTTTACTGGATGAGACCGCATTCCACAACGAGCACCTGCTATCCTGAGGAAAACTTCGGAGGGAATGAGCTACTAGACTGTTCGGTTAGTCTTTCGCCCCTATACTCGGGTCCGACGATCGATTTGCACGTCAGAATCGCTACGGACCTCCACCAGAGTTTCCTCTGGCTTCGGACCTCCACCAGAGTTTCTTCTGGCCCGAGCATAGTTCACCATCTTTCGGGTCTCAACGTGTTCGCTCTGGCCCCATGTTGCCGACAAGAAGCAGCTGAGATGGGCCGGTAGTGCGCCACCAAGCTCCACTGCGGGGTATTGCACCCGCGAATGGAAGAAGAGCTTCGCTCACCCAGACGGATCCCGCCTCGGTCAGGCCTGACCTTCACTTTCATTGCGCCTTAGGGTTTCGTAATGCTTTGCGAGTAACCCTGCGACTCGCGCACGTGTTAGACTCCTTGCTCCATGTTTCAAGACGGGTCTGGTGGGCGACCAACCTACTCGCCGGCGACCTCAAGCGCCTCCACGAGAGCAGCAACACCCGACCACCAGTGAGCCAACAGGACACCAACCACCACACAAGTGGCGATCAGTACCTGGCAGCTCGACCTGCCGAGCGTGCAATACCGCGAATCGAGTGCGGGCATGCAAGAACTCGGTTGGGCAACAGCCAAAGCAGGGACTGGCTGTAACACCATCCGACGTTTTTCCCCCTAGAGGAAAGAGCTCGTCGGCACCTGCCGTTGTCCT
This sequence comes from Rhysida immarginata, assembly GCA_023313115.1. Taxonomy (NCBI): domain Eukaryota; kingdom Metazoa; phylum Arthropoda; class Chilopoda; order Scolopendromorpha; family Scolopendridae; genus Rhysida; species Rhysida immarginata. The sequence continues at coordinate 267,237 of JAHWFO010117657.1, forward strand.
GCCCCAATACCACCTTTCTTACGGGCAACCCAACTGGTCGCGGCATCCTACTGAGGGGGAAGTGCACTCGCCCGCTGCCGGCTAGCCATTGGACGTATGGCTTTTCTCAGATCCATACATCGTGACAGCCATCGACCTGCGGACGGGTTGAATCCCCCCATTCGACCTTCGAGGGCCCACCCATTTGCCTCCGAGTGGTTTCACGTACTCTTGAACTCTCTCTTCAAAGTTCTTTGCAACTTTCCCTCACGGTACTTGTTTGCTATCGGTCTCATGGAAGTATTTAGCCTTCGGTGGAGTTTACCACCCACTTAGGGCTGCACTCTCAAGCAACCCGACTCCAGGGAGAGAGCAGTCTGGCAGACACAACGACAAGCCAAACGGGCCTTGCACCCCCATAGGCAGTGTCCCCAGTCAGTGGGACTTAGCCTTTCGCGATCTACCGGGAGAAGCTCCTCCCAAACGCCACATTGCCTGTCGTCCGCTACAGACGAGGTCTTCAGCGCTGGGCTCTTCCCCGTTCACTCGCCGTTACTAGGGGAATCCTCGTTAGTTTCTTTTCCTCCGCTTACTTATAGGCTTAAATTCAGCGAGTTATCTCGTCTGATCTTAAACCCGCGAGTGCAAAAAGGCTTTAAACCTTTAATATATTTCTAGCTGGAGGCATCTCTTCCTCCGTGAGGAAAGACGTTCTCCAACGAGATGCAGGGTCTTCCTGGCAAGCATGTCAGACCCGCGAGTACAAATTTACCGACCCTCAGACACATTCGGGGCTGCAATGTGCGTTCGAAACATCGATGTGCAATGTGTCCTGCAATTCACATTACTTCACGCAGTTGGCTGCATTCTTCATCGACCCACGAGCTGAGTGATCCACCGCTCGGAGTTGTATTAAAGAAAAATAGTCTCTTTCGTTCATGAGCAATCCATTGCCGTAGACGCATCTACAAGCCAACATGGACCCTCAAACGACCTAGATTCTGGCCTACATGGATTCCAACCGGCCATGGGAATCCTCTCGGCTTTGTAACTCGTGCCGAGAAATGAAATTAGAAACGGGCGGTCCCATCGCCAGCCCAACGTTCCAAGAAAGCACGTGCCAGAAAGTTTCCCACGAAAGGTAACGACTACAGCCCGCTGTCTTTCCACCAGACGCTTTTCCCTGCCATAATTTTAGAAAAAGGCGCTAGTCAAAAGTGGATGGGCTTATAACAGTCGCCATTCTCTTTGCCGAAACATTTCCGCGTCCTTCCTAACCGAACGCTGTTTGCAAGTGAAGCTCTTTAAACCTTTTTCCTTATCGGTAAGGAATCATTCCAGTTACACGTCCCACAAAACGTGAAACTCTCGCAGGGAAGGGAGAAGCAACTTTCAGAAACCACATGCGAAAGCCCTTTACCCACCTTCCGTCTGCGAACCGGCGCCCTCCTCCTTGCAGGATGTCGCGCTCACATTATGGGATAACTGGCAGTTGGGCATCCAAGGCACGGACTTACTTTCGCCGGGCGTTGCGAAAGATATTCGTGTACGGCAAAGCTGACGTGGTCATCGGGATAGGTACCCGTTAAAAAAAAATAGGGCGGTTTGCGGCCAGCCTTTGAGCCAGCCCTCAAACCAAAATTCATCAGATTGGAACACTCGGAACCAAGCCCCTATCACAGACGGGCACCTGCTGTCGCAATTAATCTTCGAGGTCGCTACCATCCCTGTGAGGATCACCGCAGACCCTATTCGTTTGGTGGCCACCAGACCCCAGCAGAACGCTGGTGTTTGGACTTAAAAAATTTCAAGATTATAGCAGCTGACCCTTCCTGACGTGCTGCCGCCAGATTGACTGGACTTAGTTCAGAAGTTCTTGCGGATCTTCTAGGATCGTGATGACCGTTTATATGATCAGTAGAATTTCGCTACGCAGTGTGCTCTTACTATTAGGCCGCTTTACCGCCACAAGCGGTGTACGGGATCGAGTACGGACAAGCAACCAGTAGCAAAATTTTAATAAATATTACAATAATCGGATTGGGACACCCAATAGCCAAGCCCCTATCACGGTCGGGCACCTGCTGTCGCAACCAACCCTCGAGGTTGCTACCATCCCTGTGAGGATGACCGCAGACCCTATTCGATTGGCGGCTGCCAGACCCCGGTCTGGACTTCGAGAATTCGTTTAACCCGCTATACGGCACGCTCCTACTGTCTGCCCGCTTTACCGCAACTGTCATAAGCAGTGTACGGGTTCGAGTACGGACGAGCGACCCATAGCGAAGTTCGAACAGATCTTACAATAATGATCCTTCTGCAGATTCACCTACGGAAACCTTATTACGACTTTTACTTCCTTATCAAATGTTGTTGGCAACACGTCCGCCTCGAAGCCTGCAAAACGGACGGCCCATCACCGAACCAACGCTCGAGTAAACACCAGAACGGTTCCCATCGGAAAGTAACGACGACACAGCCCGCTGCCTTTCCACCAGACGCGTTTACTCACCATATTGTCAGGAGTCGTAAACCTTAGTGGACCGAGCTGAAGCAGTCGCCCTTTCTGTGGGCGGGGAAACCTTTATCAAACGTTGTTGGCAACGCGGACACCTGAAAGAACATACCCGGGTGAATCCTAGCATTCGCCCGTGGGATGGCTACTCGCCCATGCAAGTGGAACCACCCGTGAAAGATTGAGAGAGCATAGGTCGTAGAAGAAGCTGGAGTAAGGGTCCCAGGAATTATTTATTTTCCGCCCCTTTGCCTTAATGACGTTCAATACGTTTAATACACGAGAATATTGCTTTCCTGCCAGTCTACTCGCCTCAACGATGCTCCCTATATATATAGCACCGGACCGTCTACCCTTGGTCCGAACATTATTAGGCAATTCAAAGTCCGGAAAAGGGGTTCACCTCCCGGCCGCATAAGAGTAACCAAACGCAGCATGAAATGCGAACCTCCGGTAACCCCTCTTGAAAGTAGCATGTTTATTTTTGGACTGTTGATGTTCGAAATTTTTTCATAGGGAGACCCTCGAAGATGTGCCTACTCAATATTGAAACTCCGGGTCGGTTGACTTCTAACCGACGAGTTCGGCTGGTTGTTCAGAGGTGTGTCACGCTGTTCACGTCGAAAATTCGAACACCGCGGATCGCGTTAATATTTAGCGGGCATATGTAACTCTTCAGGCTGCATCATTCCACCAAGTTTCACGTCATTCGGAGATAGTGAAATTTTCAGTCTGGTGGTGTCATGCTTGAGCTCTGTTCATTGGGACTTAGTCGAAATTTCAATGGACTGCTTGCTTGAGCACTGTTCGACCGACTTGAAATTCGAACCAGGCCAATCGCCGTAATATTTGGCGGGCACTTATACCTTACTAGTCTGCATCTTTTTTAGCCCAGTTTCGCGTCGATTGGACATAGCCAAAATTCAGCTGTGGTCTTGTCATAAACGAGCTTTGTTCACTACTAGAACAACGACAAACGCGGATATCTAGAGAACCGAAGCATCTACATCAATAATGAAATTTGGAGGATTTATAAGGTCCTTAAAGAGCTACAGGCCTGTTAAATTTGAGCCCAATTTAACGAGCAGTTTCCGAGAAACGGGATGAAACGTCTTCTTAAAAGCTGCAATGTGCCTAGGACAGCCCAGAGCCAACAGAGCCATCTCGTTCTCTTAGGAGAACACAGGACAAATTTTCCCCGATGTGCTATGCCACGCACATACCCCGTGCTCCGGAGAGCCCAGAGCCGAAAAAGCCGACAAAGGCGTCTCTTCTCTCAAGTCAACAAGAGGAACGAGTCTACAGTGTAGACTTGTCTACTTGTCTACAGAGTCTACAGTGTACAGACTCTACACCGTCGATTTTCTAGTGTAGACTTTGACCATCGACAACTGCATTATTCTTGTCTACAATTCAAGAGCAGTCAACTATGCACTTTATTTGAATTTAGCAACAAATTTCTTATTGAAATCTTTTTTCCCTCGTTTCCAGCCTGCAGGCTAAATACACATAGCTCAAGAATACACATTTTCTAAAAATATTACCAAAAACTTGTTTAACTATTATTTACATACATGAAGTACTCTCTTGTGCTACGAAACTTGAACTGTGAAAATAATAGTACAGTGTGTCTATAGGTATGTGTTTATGTGTATACATGGATAAATGTGTAATTTATGTGTAAATATGTGTAAACTTGTGTATATGAGTGTATATCATCCGGCCATACGTGTGTAAACATGTGAATAAACGTGTAATATGCCACTTATCGACGGTTAGATTTTGTCCAGATCGACAGCTTGTCGATGAGTTCAGCCTAGACCCTCAGGATTGAATGGCAGCTTTGGACCCTCTTCTAGAGTACGATAAAGTTCGCCTGCAAACGAGTCGCCACACACCAGAGGCGTTGCAGCGCCTACAGTTCAAAGATGAAAAACTGCAGTTCAAAAATGAAAGACTTTGCACCTTGCCGCTTTCACCGCTTCCCAAAGAAGAAAGAGCCCCTAAGGGACATGAGTTGGTTCTGACGGCGTGGTAAACGCCGCTGTTCAATCCTGGTGTCGACAACTCCAAAATTCCTCTCCGACGGGTTCACCCAACTAGTCACGCGTTGGCGCAATGCGTGGAAAGGGATGAGTACTATGTCGAAAAGTGAATAGTGCATTACATATAGGACAAATGTCAGTATAAGATACAAAAAGAATTTTGGAAATCGGTTAACAAATAAAAAAGTTACAACCATGGAGGCATTACTTTTCAATACGCCCCCGTACATTTTATAAAAAAATGTTTTTTATACTTTAAAAAAATATGAATTATTCATTCATTAATTATTTTATTCATAATTTGAGGAAAAAGAATTATTCTTATTTTTAGGCACCATTTTTCGAATGCCTTATCATAATTAAAAGAAGCACTTACGGGTCCATTTAAATTCATCATTTTAAGTGGTTGTTAACGCGTGAATCCGATCATGGATGAGGTAAATTCCGATGTTCAGATGTCATTTCGAGGCTGATAAATTTTAGATGAGGTAACTTAAAACTTTCTGCTTTTTTTTTCTCCAAAGAATTTAAAATTTTATGTGTGCAAAAGTTTTGGTACTTTGATTTGACAATTTCAAAATTTTGAAAAACTTTGGTCATCCCAGACTTTTCTTCTTTGGGGGTATTTAAAGAACAAAGTATATACAGATTATCCCTGCATAATAGACGAGTTGAAAACTGCCGAAATTGCAGCAATTACAGAAATGGTACAATATGGCTCTCCTGCCATCTTGAAATGCCCATCTCAAAGTAAAGGCAAAAGTGTTGAGCTATCCCTGCAGGAAAATAAATTTCGAACATTTATTAATAATATTATTAAGTTGAATAGTACTCCTTTAATTAAAATGTGATAAAATTAAAATAAATAATAACAAAAAAAACAATAAAAAAGTCACCCGAGTAAAAGTTTAAGTACGAAATATAAAAAAATACAGAACTTGTGAAGAAGCTTAGATGAAACACAGAAGAAACACAGAAGAGACGAAGAATCGAAGATCGGATGAAACACAGAAGAAACATAGAAGAGACGAACATCCAGCGAAGAAACGTTACAGAAACACAGGGAGGTACACAGGTTACAGATGAAGAGGGTTTGTACAGAATTTTATTTCATAAATTCAATATACAGGGTCTTAATAATTGAAGTTACATTTTGACATGGCCATAAAAAAAAGCTGCTGGACCAAAAGCTATAATACTTGGTAATATTATACAAGAGGGCATGGGAAGTTCATACCCATCTAAAAAAAAATTAGTTCAAATGGTCACCACCAGCATGGAATGGCGCTCTATGCAATATTCGTATATGAAATTAGACACGAAGACACAGGTTAACTAGTCTTTAATCGTTACTAAAATTAGTTAAATGCAACGATATGAAATGAGTAGATCGCTCATGAGCTGCTTAATTACGTATACAAATATTGCATAGAGCGCCATACCATGCCCTATGTATAATATTACCAAGTATTATAGCTTTTGGTCCAGTAGCTTTTTTTTAAGGCCATGTCAAAATGGAACTTTAATTATAAAGACCCTGTATATTACCAGTGTAAACTTTGACGTATTTGTACAGTGTGTTGCAAATAAATATAGGACTGTACTGCGGATAGCCTATCCTCTCGCTTACAGGGGCCATTTCATAAAATGATAATTGGGAAATTTTATTTTGTTAACCCATTTACACCGAAATTAGTAAAAATGGAAATTGAGACTTCATATCTTTAATTTATGTTCTGTAGAATGTAAAGACATAAAAAAAAAATTTACAAAGACATAAAAAAATTACAAAATTATTTTGAAATGTAGTACAAGTTTTGCCATCTATGGATGACACCATATAATTTTAAATAAAATCTAATTGTAAATGGGTTAAATTGGAGAGAGTGAGAGAGACTAGTGAAAAATAGCGTGTCACACCTTCAGGTTTATTACAATAAATGTTCAAAGAAACTCCTAAGGAGTAACCATTTACACTTATATTTTATTTAAAATTATATGCTGTTGCCCATAGATTTTGTAATTTTTTTGTGCCTTTGTAAATTATTTTTTATGTCTTTACATGCTACAGAATAGAAATTTAAGATACGAAGTCTCAATTTCCATTTTTACCAAATGGGTTAACAAAATTTCCCAATTATCATTTTACGAAGCGGCCCCTGAAGCGAGAGGATAGGCTATCCGCAGTACTGTCCTATATTTATTTGCAACACCCACAATACTGTCCTGTATATATTTGCAACACCCTGTACAGTCAAACATTGACCATGAGACCTCTGAAGTGGGAGTCTACTCATGACATGCCATGTCAGTTTATTTTTCTTTTCGTCTGGCAGAAGTAGGTTTTTGTTAAGTGCTTTATGGCGAGCTCCACGGCCACCTTCCGCGGGTTGCCACCAGATGGCGGTGAAGCCGACTTCACCGAACGACCACCAGAGGCCACTAAAAAACACGCGTGGCACTCTGGGAAGAGAGGAGACCAGGACAGAGCGATCACAGCAACCAAGGAGAACGGAACTCTCTCTTCTCACGCAGACATGCCAACTTTTAATTATCATTGTATATCGTTATTGTCATTATTATCAAAATGTAGTGTTTAGTT
>JAHWFO010117657.1:276276-308951 GCA_023313115.1 Rhysida immarginata
AAAAAAAAAAAAAAAAAAAAAAAAAAAAAAAAAAAAAAAAAAAAAAGACTCTGGACAGGGAAGCCCGCCACACACGGATAGGAGGTCTGCGCATTGGTGAGTGAATTTGACTCTTTTTCTTTTGTCCATTAAGAGAGTGGGAAGTGTCCTGTGTGCTACCTATAGTCCCACCAGGCAAGTCGTTCGAAGGGACTGATGTTTAGCGACGGGCTCTAGGAGAAGGACAGTCAAGGGAGGGTGCTCTAACTTGTGTGATTAAATTTTGCTCTGGACAATTCGCATTATTTATGAGCTTATGTATATAGAGCAATGTTTCTTGTAACTGTTTATTGTGCGTTACTATAAAAATTTGGATAGACGTAGTGTAGGTGCAGTGTTAAATAGAAGGGGCGGTTGGGTGGTAAAACGGCTCAGGCCTGGTATGAATAAGAGTGAGCGGTGATATCTCCAACCGAAGCAGATATGTCAATTTTGATGAATCCAATGAATAGGAAGTTGAGGGTGGCCTATCCCATGGTGCACTTTTCATCATCCCAAATATGCAAATTAGGACACATTCAAAATTTATCTCAAAAACCGTAAGGGATAGAGAAAAAAAACCCAATTGCAAACTTGTTCAGCATAAAAAAACAAACAAAAAAAAATCATCCAAATCGGACCAACCAATCACCCACAATCACGTGATGAACTGTTTGTAACTTACAAACAGTCACACTGCGCAAACAAGTTACTTTAAACAGTTTAAAAATAAGTTAATCAACAAAATGCTCGATGTGACGACCGTGGGCAACATAACACAATTGGGCACGGAACCTAACTGACGCCAAAACATCGGCAAGCATGGCTGGTGTCACTCCTTGGCACACTTCCTGAATTCATTGAACCAGATCCTCCAGTGAGGCAAGCTGCGTAACAAACCTTGTCCTTCAGGTATCCCTACAAGAAAAAGTCATGTGGTGTAAAATCAGGGGAGCGGGGTGGCCAATGAACTGGTCCTCCTCGGACAATCCACTGTTGTCCAAACATCTCACTTAGACGCTCGCGAATGACCAACCTGCAATGTGGAGGAGCTCCATCATGCTGAAACCACGTGCACTGATACGAGGCCAATGGCAAATTGTCAATGAAGTCTGTGACTACCACGTTGAGAAATTCAGCCCGGTAGCGTTCTGCAGTCAGTGTTCCATCGTAAAATTACGGTCCAACCACAGTGTCATTGTACAATCCACACCACACATTGATTCTCCAGTTCACTTGACGAGTTGCTTCTCGCAGACATCGTGGGTTTTCGTCTGCCCAATGATGACTGTTGTGCCTGTTGATAACTCCATCTCTGGTGAACTGGGCTTCATCTGTCCACAACACCTCATGAATGAAGTTTGGATTGTCATCCAGGCACGTAAGTAACCAGTTGCAGAAGGCGGCCCTAGCAACATAATCCAATGGTAGTAACTCCTGGTGACAATGAATTTGGTATGGGTGAAAATGATGTGCGTGTAGAATGTTGAGAACAGTTCTCTGATGGCACCCAACATCTGCAATTGTTCTGTCTTCTGTGTGCTGAAACATGCCTTTTATTTGCTTTTCCGCATGAAAGTGAATGTGAGTATGGTAATTTATGTTAATTTTTGGATTTGCATGCTTTACATGGTGGAAATATCAACATTCAGTTCACCACGTGATTGTGGGTGATTGGTTGGTCCGATTTGGATGTTTTTTTTTAGTTTTTGTTTGTTTTTTTATGCAGAGCAAGCTTGCAATTGTTTTTTTTTCTCTATCCCTTGTTTTTGAAATAAATTTTGAATGTGTCCTAATTTGTATATTTGGGATGAAAAATGCACCATGGGATAGGCCACCCACAACTTCCTATTCATTGGATTCAGCAAAATTGACATATCTGCTTCGGTTCAAAAAATAAAAGGGGGCTTTTGACTTTTGTATTCACCCTGTATAATTGTGTTTCTCATAGGATAAGCCAATTGAGGGGCCCCTCTAATAACTGTTGAATACTGTTAGTTTTAGTGCTTTCTTTTGGGGTACAAGTACTGCACTATGGGTGTATGCCATTGTAGTGTGAAAAGTTAAATGTGGAATAAAAAAAGGAGTTTTCTATAAAACGAGTGTATTTGTTTTCTATGTGCCAATGCAGTCCCGACACAATGCCCGAACTACTAAATCCGGCCCTGTGTCTTTCTAGCACAATACTGGGATCACGTATCATAAGGAGGGGAGGGCTCGTCACATATTAATGAAATGGGAGAGCAGACTGGGGAGTAATGTTGGACGTTCTTCGCTTGTGTGAAGTGAGTTACGAAGAAACAACCCCCCTCTCCCCCCCCCCCCTTTCCCACCCATTTTCATCAATTGACAGGCTGCTTCAGGGATCTCATTGTCAATGATTGACTGTACATTTATTCAGGAAGACTGTTTAATAATCCAATCCAAAGAGATTAATAACACCAAAGACATCATAGAAAGTTAGCAAATTTATTTCTTAATACTAAGTAAAAAATTAATATTTACAATCTTTTTTTTTTTTTTTACCGTGATATGCATCATTACAAAACAATATTTTTGCAAACAAAAAAAAACAATTGTTAGCTAAAGCTAATTACAGAATATGTAATAAAACATTTAGTAATTATTACAGTTACAAATATTTACATTTTAACAGCTGTTCTCTCATACTATTACCTGTAATAGTTGATGCTGTCAGATTCTATCATACACAACATTTCCCTTGCATCCATTCATTGCAAAGATAACTCCATCCTATAACAAATTCAACATAAAAAATAGTATTTTGAAACAGCTGTTAATAAGCTAAAGATATTTATTTATGGATCATCAATCCATTTAAATTTCATGAAAATGTCCTGAAATATATAGTATAAAATAAAGCGTTCAATTTGATTTCTTCATTAAACTTCCATGGGATGGAATAGTATCTTCCATAGAATTTGCTCCACCATATCAAAGACAAATAGGCCAAAAATATTTTTACACCATTACATCTGATCATTCAGCATTTTCACAATGTCCCTTACTGTCTAAAAAAATTTGCTAAAAATTATGTGGGTAGTGACTATGTAAACTTAAGACTAAAGAAACACTCTTTGACCATAAAGTATAAGTTGAAAAAATACAACCTGATAATACTGGAAGCGCTTTTCGAATGCCTTGCATTCATCGTTCAGCAGACCAACTGAGAACCTCGAGAAGACCTTGAGAGAACTGACTTGGGACAATCGACAATCGAACAGCGCAGGGAAGAAAAACAAAACGAGCAGTCCGGAAGCTATGCTGCCGCTGCCATACTCGTCCAGTATTATAGCCAAAAGAAATACGCTGAATTAGGAAAGAAGCCAGATGAACCTGGTTAAGTCATCCAGAGGATACGGAGGAGTCCTTTCCTAACAGGACGATAAAGTTGATTGTTGATTGACGATAGAACGTGGAAGAGCTAGGTGATCCAGTAGGGTGGAAAGATGGCCTTTTGGATGTCATCGAAGTTGATGTCCAGGATCTGACGAGGCCTGCGATGTCTAAGGAGGCTTCTAAAGGTGAGCGGATGCTCAAGAATACCTGCAACCAGAGGATTCGGATGGTCCATCTTCGGAAGCAGCTTCTTCAGCGACTCTTTGACGTGGTTTCCAATAGTAGGTATACTGAAATCTTCAGCAATGGAAGTGTTAGTTGCTATTCTCCTGTCGAGTTGGGAAATGGTCCTCAGGGTGACGTTTTGGAATGTTTGTAGGTCCTTCCATCTGGATTTGCAGGTTGTTGCCCAGGCAGGCATACAGTATAGAAGAATGGTTCGGATTACCATTTTATATAGCAAAAATTTGCTGTCCACTCCAAGCAAACTGTTTCGCCCCAGAAGGGCAACCAAACTAAACTTCGCCTTCTTGGCCTTGTTGATAGCATAAGAGATGGTCGCCCCAATTTAGCTTGGCATCTATCACAACTCCAAGGTATTTATAGTTCTTTACCCACTCGAGCTCCTTGCCAGATAGGAAAATTGGCTTTGGGGGTTTTCTAAGTTTTTTAGTAACGAACATGGCTTTGCATTTATCTACGTTCAGGTTTAACCTCCACTTAGCAAACCATTTCTCATACAAATGCACGGCATTTTGTAACCGAGTTATGACATGAGTGGGATTTCAGGCACAAGTCATGATGGACACATCGTCAGCAAACAGGTATAATTCGCACTTTGTAAAAGTTGGGAAGTCGTGAATAAAGAAGTTGAACAACGCAGGGCCCAGGACAGAGCCTTGGGGAACACCAGCCTTGATGGAGCAGCCAACCTTGACACGAAAAGTCCTGTTCGACAGAAAGGAACTAATCAAAGCGATCAGCTCGTCAGGAAAGCCACAAGTAATCATCTTGTATCTCAGGTCGTTATGCCAGACCTGATCAAAAGCCTTCCGTACATCTAGAAAGATAAGACAACCGTATTTGGCGCAATTAAGGGGAGTGTTTAGATCAGCAACAAGCCTCCAAAGCTGTAGTTGGCAAGAGTGACCCGGGCGAAACCCGAATTGCTCCTCACGAGCAAGATTATTGGCCACGCAGAAAGCATTAAACCTCCTTAGAATGGCACGTTCAAGGACTTTTGACATCGTAGATAGTAAGCTTATGGGCCTGTAGCTGACAGCGAGGGCAGGGTTCAGACCAGGCTTTGGTATCGTAACAATGACGGACTCCTTCCACTTGTCAGGGAAGTACCCATGTCTTCAGCAGTCATTTATGACCCTGGTAATAATCGAGATGGCACTAGGAGGCAAGTTCTTAAGGGCACTGTTTGCGATGGAATCCATACCTGCTGCTTTCCTGCTTTTAAGGTGCTTTATGACGTCGGAGATTTCATTTGTGCTAATAATTTCCTCATGAGTAGGAACACTCTGGGATGGTTCATAGGAGATACACACACCGTTAACAAGTTGAGTATTTAAGCGACTATCGGGATTTTCTTCACAAGGTGTGGTAAATTGCTTTTCCAGGAGTCGGCGATCAGTTGAGCTTTATCACAATCACTCGTGCCAACAACACCATCTGTAGTAAGCAATGGCGGCAAGTTGATGGGTTTGTTTCCTTTTAAGGCCCTTACGGTATCCCAGAGCGAGTTGTCCTGGACTGACAAGGATTTAAGTTTCTCGCTCCACCTTTAACTTCGTAGAGCTTTAACTTCTTCCTGGACCTTGCGAGAAAGCCTGTTGTACTTTGTCTTGTAAAAGGGTATTCGCTTACGCTGCCATAATCTTCTATAGGAATTCCTTTCAAGAATAAACCATCTGATGTAGGAAGGAAAGTCGAGATGTTCAGGACGCTTTCGATCAACAGTGGAGGCACTGAAAAAACTAGCCTCATGGATAACACTAGTGATAGAACTGATATTTGTGTTGATGTCATCGTTGGCTATAACCTCTTTGTATGGGATGCTTTTTTTCGCGAAAAATATCTCTGAGGAGTTTCCAGTCCTGCTTGAAGCGAAGCCCAATTTTCATGTCGAAGTCTAAGCCCTCAAAGATAAGCATCACTGGTCGATGGTCAGAGGATAAGTCATCTACTGTAAATATATTATAGGGCTTGAAGAATCCTTTAAGAACAACGATGTCCAGCACGTTACTAACAGGTGAGTGGTCGCAGTAGTAGGAATCTTCAAGGGGCCAGCAACAAAGGTGTCAATTTCGTTCAATGTATATCCATATAAGATATTGCCATTTTGATTGGGGCATTTAGAGTTCCATGCATGATGTTTAGCATTTAAGTCGCCCGCCATTACAACTGGAATGGGTCCGGACAGCAGCTCGTCGAGTTCGCATGGACTAATAATGAGATGAACTTAATTTCGCCTGTGTTAGCATCACTTATAATAACAGAAACGGCTTCCATACCTATATAGTCGGGAGTGGTAGTCTCACGATGATCAATGCCGTCCTTGACAATGATTGCTGCTCCACAAAACGCATGACTAGCATTATTACCCAGAGGCCGATCCTTGCGATAGACATGGTAGCCGGGCAATTTGAACGCTTGAGATGATTTCAAGTGTTTCTCGCACACGAAGGCGATGTAAACCTTCCAATTTGTAAGAAAATTGTATAACTCGATGCGTTTGCGAGCAATCCCCCTAGCATTCCATATATTGCAGCAAAGCTTCCCTTGATTAATGGTCCTATATGGGTGTCTATCCATGATTATTAATTAGATTTTGAGATGCAACCTGTGGCACTATTTTTCCACTTTCCTTGTAGAGGTTTAGCCAATTCCGCAGAGTCCTATAAATGCTGCATAGTTGGTTCGGATCAACCATGCCTGTGTCATCAGCGCTGGATGCGACCGAAGCATAGGTTTTCCTTTCTAGCACTTTGCTGCTTTTGAGCCTTTTTACATGAGGATATTTAGGACACTTTGTCAAACAAGATGTATGCTGTCCATCCCAGCGGATACTTTTAGGGGGGGTCTTCACCCTTAACATTGGTGCAGTCCATCGATTAGTGGTTGCCAGCGCACTTATTACATCGAGGCGTTTCGGTACAACCTTGAGACACATGACCAAAACGAAGGCAGTTGTAACACTGCAAGGGCCTTTTGTTACCTCTAAATAGCTCTACAGTAACAGCTAGAAGACCGACACGTTTTAAACCTAAGGACTTATTATGTTCAGTATTCTGGAGGATAACCAAAATCATTTGCTTTTTTAAGCCTTATTGCTTTCTCCGGAAAATAATTAGCCTTCTTGAGGTCGTCGGCAATGTCTTCAAGGTCATATGTTGTGTCGACATTTCTGACAACGTATTTTCTGGGATTTTAGCTGGTGATGCTGGACTTTCAGAACATCATGCTTTTGACTCCAGACACTAGAATCTTATGGGTCTCTTCGTCCTGGCACTTTATTTTAATGGTATCCTTTCTACCTGTGTGTGCAACGATTTTGTTTAGGGGCACATGCTTGGTCATCTCTTCCAGAACCTCCTTGATTGGTTTCATATGGTGGCGAATGATGATTGGAGGTACATATACGTTTCCTTCTCTATGATTAGTGTGGGACTTGGGACATCGACAATGATCAGCGTAATGAAAAAAGTAGTACGAGTGGTCCAGGAGCCTTTAGCTCATTTTGCACGCTCGCCAAAAAAGTAAACCAAATGAGGTACACTGAAGCCTGATGAACCTCTTTAAGTCATCCAGAAAAGAGCCCCTTCATGGTAGGGACGAGAATTGGATTGTGGATTGACGAATAGGGAGTCCGAAAAACTAGGATCTAGCAGATCCAGTAGTTGGGAAACTCGGCCTTGTTAATGTTCTCGAAATTAACATCCAAGATATGACGGGGTCTTCGAAACCTGAAGGAACCCCTGATAGTGAGTGAGTGAGTGAGTGGTCCAGGATGTTCCATCTTGGGCAGCATATTCCTGAGAAGTGTTTGAACATAGGAACCAATGTGGGTCATCCCCAGATCTTAATAGAGAGATTGTTGGCAAGTCTTCTGTCTAGTTGAGCAATGGACCGGAGGGTATCATTTTGGAAGGTCTGAAGATCTTTCCATCTCGATTTGCAAATGGAAGCCCAAGCAGGCATACCATGAAGTAAAATGGCACGAATCACTACCTTGTATAACAAGAGTTTGCTGTCCATTCTGAGAGTGCTGCTTCGCCCCAGTAGCGTGATTAGACTAAACTTCGCTTTCTTAGCCTTGTTAAGCGAATATTGGACATGGTCGTTCCATTTGCGCTTCGAATCAATCACAACTCCGAGGTACTTATAATTTTTAACAAACTCAAGCTTCCTACCAGATAGGATGAGGGGCCTTGGAAGGTTTTTGCGTTTGCGTGTGATGAACATGGCTTTATACTTGTTAACATTCAGCTGTAAGCGCCACTTAGAGAACCAGCTCTCACACTGGTGTAAAGCTTTTTTGCAGACGGCTGATGACGTGGACTGGATTACGTGCCCAGGTCATGATGGACCCGTCGTCAGCAAACAAGTAAAGATTGCACTTTGTAAACTTAGGAAAGTCGTGTATAAAGAAATTGAACAAGGCAGGCCCCAAGACAGAGCCTTGGGGAACACCAGCATTAACATCAGAAGGGTCAGACAAGGAGTCACCAACCTTAACACAGAAGGTCCTGTTTGTCAGAAAGGAGCGAACCAAGGCAATCAGGTCATCGTGGAAGCCACAATTAATCATTTTATAAATGAGTCCATCATGCCAGACTTGATCAAAGATGATACCACCAAAAATAGAAAGATTGAGAGGACCGTTCAAATCAGCAACAAGCCTCCATACCTGAGCTGACAGGAGTGAGCTGTGCGGAAGCCGGATTGCTCTTCACGAATAAGGTTCTTTGCCTCGCAGAAGTCGTTGAACCTCTTGAGAATAGTTCGCTCAAAGACCTTGGAGAGCACGGGCAATAAGCTAATGGGCCTGTAGCTGATGGGAAGAGCAGGATCAAGTCCCGGCTTGGGAATAGTGAGGATGATTGAGTCCTTGCAGGCGCTAGGGAAGTGACCGTTTAGCCAGCAGTCATTCATGAACCTGGTGATAATGCAAACAACATTAACAGGCAAATTCTTAAGAGCACTTTTGGTGATGGTGTCGATGCCGGCTGCTTTTTTGTTTTTCAGGTGCTCAATGGTGTTCAAAATCTCAGAGGTGCCAATGATATTAGGATGAGTAAGAGCGCGTTGAGAGAAGCCAAACTTGTCAATACTTCTTTGACTTCACCAGTAATATTAACCAGACAGTCCTCCTTGGGCGTATTGAATTGACTTTTCAATGAGTCAGCATGAGTTGAGCCTTGTCCTGGTCACTGCTAACAAAATCGCCGCTTTCTGTAAGTAGAGGAGGTAGTTCAATGGCCCTGTTGCTTTTAAGGGCCCTGACCGTATTCCAAAGAGAATTGTCTTGGACGGACAGACTCTTTATCTTGTCATTCCACCTTTGATTCCGTAAGTCCTGGATCTGCTCAAGGCATCCTTGGAGAGGTCCATCTATTGTGAGCCTTTAAAAAAATTTTTTTTCGGTAAATCAAGTCCCGGTATATCACCTAGAATGGATTTTTTCAGTGAAGAGGTAAATTCCTGTCTTTCGGGTTTTTCTTAGAATGGATAGTCCCTTCGCTCTATATTGTAGTGATTGAGTTATTATTTAACCAATTTGGAGGTTTAATTTAACTTTTTGAGGTGTTCTGTTTACCTACAAGCGTAATTATCCCAGGCAACACCTGGTCCTCTGCTAGGAAAAAAATTTCAAGAAAAAATTTTTTTTAAAGGCTCACAATGGATGGACCTCTCCAAGGATGCCTTCTAGTTTTATAATAAATAGTACTGATGATTTCTTTCCATGTGCTAGGTGCTATATAGCCAACTGCTTGTTCCAAAGGATATGATATTATAAACAACCTAGATAAAAATTAATTTAAAGATATGTGGTATCCAATAAAATAAAATTTCATTTTTAAATAACCAACCAGAACTAGCTTTTTGGATCTGCTTCATTTATTCAAGTGGTGATCAAAATTAAACTAGGGATTAAAAGAATTTTTTTTCAATTGCATATGGCTTAGCTATTATAGGAGCATAATACAATGAGCAGGTGTACATAGATCCAGTTAAAGGTTTCTGTTTATTCACAGCTGCTGTAAATATGAAAATAGGGTATAATGATAATAGCTGTGAGTCTGAAAACATTAAAATATTTGAAATTTATGCATGTGGAAGTCATAGTTTGCAGTTTATGGCAACAATCATTGCTGTACAACAATAACAAGCACTGGTATGAAGAAATAGCACAAGCACTTTGATGAAAGCTAGCAATCTAAGATGACTATAGTAAAGCTCCAGCTATTCTCTCCCTAACTGCGATTGGTCGAAACCTAATCAAAGCTCGACATCATGCTACAAGCGCTATGAGCAATTAGTTCTTTTGTTTTGTTTATAAAGAAATGCAATTCATAAATTTTTTAATGGTCCCTAAATACATATTTAATAAAACATAATGAGCTAGTTAAACTTTATTTCTATCAAAACAGAAATTCACCTTTTAAACTGCTGAACTGCAATTAGATCAGGCTCACCACAAAGACATGGCTGACGATGTTGCTTGTGCATCATGGGGGATAGAAGAGAAAATTTTTTGGAGTTCTTTTAAGTGTCCAGAATTATTATTTTTAATCCTGTTAGTCATAAAACGTTGAAAGTTTATTTCTGTGGGTGTTTTTAACAGTCTATGTTGTGGATTGTCCAAGAAACTAAGTAACAATGTAATCATACGCATGGTGAGAAAGCCGACCAGTCGCAGTTAGGGAGAGGTTAGATGGAGTTTTACTATAGTAATGAGATCACTATATGAAATCAGAGAAGTGGACCGTTTTGTATAGTTGAGTGGGAGAATAACAAAGCTGCAATATCCACTGTTCAGAAATTAGAATACAAATGATGTAGACATAAAATCTTATAACCAGCACAAAATGAATTGCTTACAAGCATGTCCTTGCAGCACTTATTATGAATATCATGACCAAAGTCCACAATTTGTCTGAAATAATT
Source organism: Rhysida immarginata (assembly GCA_023313115.1). Classification (NCBI taxonomy): domain Eukaryota; kingdom Metazoa; phylum Arthropoda; class Chilopoda; order Scolopendromorpha; family Scolopendridae; genus Rhysida; species Rhysida immarginata. Next base: position 286,834 of record JAHWFO010117657.1, read on the forward strand.
GCAGAGTGAGAGTCATAGTTAACAGGGGAACAAAATAGACCAAAATTATTGTATGTCATGTGAAGTTTATTAAGCCTAATGCAGTTCGATATTACACCCATCATCAGAGGCACATAGCTACAGAGTGAAGGGAGACAAAACAGTATCTATTTTAATGTGAAACAGTGTACCAACCAATCAGTGAAAAATCATTCCGACTGGTGGGTTTTTGAAAAAGTAACAAAATGAATTTACATATTCTGGTGAAGTCTCAATTTCCCGTTCTCCTTCCAAGATTGTTGAGAAAATCTAAGTCTCGTTAGAAAGAGATATGATTATTTAAAAGTATTAGTCAGTCACTCCCATGGTGTATTCTTATCTCCATTTCTTCTTGAAATAAAATCTTATTCCTATCTTTTCCTATCCATAAAATGTTCATACACTTGTCTATTCCGAGCATGTGTTGTTTATCTTTAGTAGATGATCTGCAAAAGCAGACCTGCCATCTTTGCTAACTCATGATCTTCTATGTAACCGAAAAAGTTTGTAAAAAGAATGAGAAGTGGATTCTACATAGATGGCATTACAGTCCGGGCAGGAGAGCTTGTACACCCCTGTACATTGGTGTATGTGATGTCTGTTTATTGGATTTTTAGGGTTCAGGATGAATCAGCTGTTGTTGCTGGCCCAGAAAGATTCCGAGGCCCTGTTCATGGAATAAGTTGGCTATTTGATGGATCCTGGGTCTGCCAAAAAGGTGGCAAATCGGTTTATAGCTCTGGTTGTTTGAACGTTTCAGGGTCTTCTTAATGCTGTTGAGGATTGTTTTTGTAATGGCCTCAGGGAAATTATTAGATCTAGCCAACTCACAAGTGGTGGCGAATTCTCCCTTCTTGGCCTTAGTGGAGATGGGGGTAAGTCAGGGCTCTTCTGAAGTTATAGCTGATGGCAGCCATCTTATGTTGTATCGGATGTGTGGAGTTGGCAAGGAATGATATTGACCACTGTGGAATACTTACTGTGTACCTCAAAAGTCAATTTACCTGCCTTCTGGTGAGAAAGACATCCAGGAAACTGAGGCTTCTGTTGTCTTCAAGCTCCAGGGTGTATTTCAAGGACGGGTGAAAACTTGAAAGTAACCAATAGGTTGTCTCCTTAACTCCTGTACAGTGTGATTTTTTTCAGTCTTGCATCATCTCAATGTATGTCTCTTCAATGTACAGTATTGCAGAAATATTTTAGAGATGATGAAACTGATCGAAGAACCCATCGCAATATAGTCCAGAATGGTGTAGAATTCGTTATTAAGGTTAAAATATTTTTATGTATGTAGAAGAATTAAAAGCTTATGTACATGAGTGCATTCGCTGGGGGCTATTCGTTCTGGACGAACAATAACAGCAGATTCAATATGAACCCTAAAAATCCAATTAACAGATGTGACATATACCAATGTACGGATTATACAAACTCTCCTGCCTGGTCTGTAATTCCATCTATGTAGGATCCACTTCCTGTTCCTTCTACAAACTTTTCTACATAGAAGATCGTGGGTCAACAAAGATGGCAGGTCTGCTTTCGCAGATCATCTAATAAAAGACGAAACAACTCATGCTCGAAATAAACAAGTGTAAGAACATTTGATGGATAGAAAAAGATAGGAATAAGATTTTATTTCGAAGAAATGAAGATAAGAAGACACCATGGCATTGACCGACTAATACTTTTAAGTAATCAAAAAATGAAAGAGGGAAATGTTGCTTATATTTGATCCTCCTATCACCCCGCCAAGTTTGTACATGTTATTTGAGAACACCTTGTATAAGCTTTGTTTTCTCACTTCACGCTGCAATTATGTGCCTCCGATGATTGTATAATACTGAAAGGAGTTAAGGCTTAGTAAACTTAGCATATTCTATCACTAATTTTGGTCCATTTTCTTCCCATGTTATCTCTACCATGATACATGACATAATGATTACACAAAGGAGACGATGGATTCCACTATTTCCACAAAGAATTTATTCATCATAACATAAAATTTATTCACACTGAAGATGGCTACGTTGTAGCCGAAATGTACATCTATGTTATGATGAATAAATTCTTTGTGGAAGTAGTGGAATTCCATCGTCTCCTTTGCATCAAAGTATCCACAGATCGGCCAGGTCAGTCTTGTTCTTATGTATATTATTCATAAGTACTCTGATAATGATTATAGTTTTAAGCCCAAGGCTGAATGAGCAAGCATGCAATGAAAGCACACAAATTCAGTGATGTACTCTCTGCAAGAAGTTCACAATGCTATTCTTCTTTGATGCTTCTTAATCTTGACATAACGTGCATACCTGCAAACTCATGGAAAATGTAATTCGTACATTAATCCAAAAGGTACCAACAAAGCCATTATACACCTTCTGGAAGGTATGTTCATAAACAGGAACCAGAACTTAATCCCAGAAGCAGAAATAGATTCTGAAAATTGGCATATTCTATAATACAGGAATTTTGCCATCAATTTCACCATCTGTATATTCAATTTCACTGAACTTCACAAAATAATATCACGTGTACATTAAAAAAAAAAAAAAATGTACAGTGCGTAAAACTCCTGTACACAAGTGATTGTGAGAATTGCAACACCATGGAGGAAGAATAGTGAGCACGTGCTTTGTCATATGCAAGAATTGTACAAATTGGCAAGTCTAAAAGTGCATTGGCACGGTATTGGCAAAACTATATAAAACATTTTACTATTAGAAGAAATTTTGATGGAAGAGCTGCAAATATCTACTTTATATCCAGACTTCTCTACATGTAATTTAAGTGTTTAGAACTGTTTAAAAAAAATCCCTGTGAAATAGTTTTCTTCAGAAAAAATCTAGGAGGGAATCACAAATGTCTTGCTTGCAGGTAAAGGAATAATCATCAGAAAAGATCTGCTAGTTAATGAGGCAGTGGGATAAGGGTCTTCAATACCATCAAGATTACTTTTAATTTAAATTCTCGTTTTAGAATGAATGTGCAAACACATTATAATAAATAAACTCCTGTTAAGTTAACCAGTATTCAACGCTCTACTTTACCTATAACTGCATTAAACTTTCAATTATCAGTAAAACATAATGTGCCAATATACACTGAACGACCAATTTATTAGAAACATCTCTTACGGAAAATAGATCAGCCTCCCAGTGACACCCAAACAATGGCAGTGTTCTCCCCAGAAAATTTTATCAGATGGGTGGAAAGATAAATAGCCGGGCGGACAAAAATTTAACACAAATAAAATATTATGCAGTTGTGTGCAGTTTTTCGTGTATTCAGCCGGGCGGTCGCCAAAATTAGCCGGGCGGCGCGCCCGTTCAAAAGGGCCTGGGGAGAACCCTGAATGGTATAGGCCGAAGCAGTATATAAAAGGGATACATTGCATCACAATTTGCAGTCAGCAGCAGAAGTGGACTGAATATGGGTAAATCCAGGCATGATCGTTGAGCTCGACGGGCACAGTTGAGCATTTCGCAAACCGCGAACCTCCTCGGGTTTTCCCGTGCAAACCGTGTCAAGGGTATTCCATAAATGGCAGCCATGCCAAAAAACAACCTCCGACAAACAAATCCGGAAGAAACAGGGCCATGGATGAACAAGGCCAACGGCATCTGGCACGAATCATCCACAGCAACAGGACGGGAACAGCCCAACAAATTGCAGCGCAGTTCAATGAGGGAGCATCCCAACCCATTTCGGAGCACATAGTGCGGCACACCTTGCACCGAGCTGGATTTAACAACAGGCGGCCAGTACGGGTCCCGTCGCTGTCACCGCAAAACAGTAAAGTGTGCCTGCTATGGGCACACAGGCATTGCCACTGGACACTGGATGAGTGGAAGAAGGTTGCCTGGTCCGACGAATCACGGTTCCTACTTCATCATGCGGACAGCAGACTGCCATTGTTGCCGATCAGATGCACTCGTTCATTATGACAGTGTTCCCTGGTGGTGACGGACAGTTTCAGCAGGACAATGCTCCCTATACTCAGTGCTCCAATGGTCTTGGACTGGTTCAAGGAATATGACGCGGACTTCCACATGCTTCAGTGGCCAACCCGATCGAGCATTTATGGGATGAAGTAGAGAGAACCATCCGATGCCTTCCCACACTATTGGCCAACCTACACCAATTGCGGAACGCTGTGATGTCAGCCTGGGCTGCTATCCCTCCGGAACAGTTTCAACACCTTGTTAAATCCATATCAGCACATATTCAGGCAGTTCTCGTCGCTAAAGGAGGTGCAACATGCTATTAGCAGGGTGTCTCCAATAAATTTGTCGTTCAGTGTATTTCATACGTATAGTACAGTGAGTGCCACTTAATGTGGGACCTAGCAAAATCGATAACAAAAGCCGAATGATAACAATGATCGAAGTTGAAATAAAGAGGCAGTGTAGGAACTTTACATTTTACAGCATGGTCTTTATTAGTGAAATAGTCTTTATACTGATGACTGTATATCTCTACAATAAATAAGAATACATTAATATCTATCTTCTACACATAATAAATCTGTTGTCTGTTTGCTTGTACGCGCATCACACAAAAACTACTGGACGGATTTTGATGAAACTCTGTATGGTTATAGCATATAGACTGGATCAACATTTAGGGTACTTTTGATCCGGATCAATCACGAAGTTCCTGAGGAATTATATTTTTCTTCTAGCTGATCGTTTTGGTGTTGCCTTACCCCAGGTGAAACTCCAAACAATGGGATATAAAATGATGGGAAAGCGCGCGAGTGTTGTAGTAATAACCTCTGATTTTCTTAAGCTTTTGTTTATTATTATGGTTTTAGCACTTATTGCATAACCACGGACATTGTTAAAATGAAGCTAGAGTTTCTAGCTCCCGGTAGGGCGGGAACTCTATTGAAAAGTGGCGCTGCATATACCTTCTGTCCAACTGCGCCTGCAGCGCCACTGTATCGGCAGACAGAAACTCTACTTTCGTATTCAGTTTCAATGAAAATCTCTATCGCAGGTTGCGGTCGGCTATAGTGATATCTATGCGGCACCTGTCGCGATCTGTTTTCCTTAGCTTCTCGAAACAATGGAAAATGGCCGAAGCTCGATGACCATGAATATCTATAGACCGTGGCATAACTAAAAAAATTTTAGAGTTAAATTTTGTGCTTATTTTTACAGGTTATTTATTTACCGGGTGATTATAATTAAAATTCCCCATTTCTGAGCGGGCTGCATGGATACTTCTTTCTTTCTTTTAATTGTTTTCTTATATTTTTGTTTTGATTTTGGTCCAAGGCTTGGAGGATATTTATAAATTATAAAACACGGTATCAGTATGTGTTTCAGTGTTCTTCGTTAAAAGCAGATAAGGCGGAACCAAATTCGGAGGGAACTTCTTATCCACAAGGAGAAGGGAAGGCAACAGTAATCATACAAAAAGATCTCTATTTCCAAAAAGTTGACGAATTTAAAATTAAAAATGTATCTTCTTCTTCTTTTACTATTCTATTCTATCTATCTTTTATCTACACTAATATTATATCTTCACCAAAGAAGCACTTCAGCTGTTGATCTCGGTATTATATTCAGGAATAACCTTTCATTTGCTGAACATTTTTGACTTTTTTTTGTTATTCATCGCAAATGTGTTTTTCATTAACCCTGTTTTTGGGCAGTTTGCCCGTAGGGGAGGGCAACATGGGGCTTTCCACTCTGGATTATCTGGTGGGGTATTGCCTTACTGTTGTTACAATTATTATTATTATTATTATTATTATTATTATTATTATTATTATTATTTATTATAAGAGTTAAAGTTTGCAAGTTTGTAGTTTTGTATATAGGAGGTAATTTGCTAAACTACTCAAAAATTCTTTCACCAATATTTAAAATAAACTTTCAGGGTGGACACAGGTTATATATTATATATGCTAGATGGATCCAGTCAAAATTTGATGGGAAACAACCCATCTTATTATCAATCTCCATCTCTTTAAGGAAGCTGGTTGACTGACTCATCAACGCACAGCAAAATCTACTGAAGTCACCAACTCGAAACTCGGTGAGGTCATAGAACAGATAGCGTAAGGGCGTGCTAAGATGGGGTTTTTAGAAATTCGGTGAACCCCTGCCCACCCGGGTGGGGGGGGGGGAGGGGGGTAAAGCAGAAAGGAATTGCACGTTCGGTCGCTTGGCTCTACCTCCAATAAACGCAGATCTTCGAAATTTTGCAGGAAGGTTTCTAGCTATCGTTCCAAAAAAGTAGTTTCCCCGATTTTCGATATTCGAATTTTAAGGGTGCAGTAACTGAATAAAAAATCGATTTTCAGGGGTGGTTCACAAAATTTTCTAATATTTTGGTACAACTTCGTGGGAATAAAGATAAAGCAACGAAATTCGGAGAGAAGGTTCTCGGGGATATTTCCAAAACACGAATTTCTGATAATTTAGATTTTCGCTTTGTGAGGGGCGCCAGGAGGGACCAAAGATTGGCCCCCCCGTTTTGTGTTTTAGCCGTCTAACTCAAAATGCAGAGAGCTTCAAAATTGAGCACGAGGATGTAAAAGACGTATATATAAAGGGAGCATTCGTTGAAATTTGAAAATCGATTATTAGGGGGGCATAAATAAAAAAAAAATCCCATAATAGGCCTAACTTTGACGTTCGCATCCGGTCAACCCCACGCTGTGGCAAATTCACGTACGACTTAGATATTTCCACCAAGAATGGTTCACATAATTTGCAAAAAAACTAATTTCTGCTCTTTTTCATATTTTACCCCTTTGCCCCCTTATCGCCCTCCGTAAATATATGCGCTTTCTCGCAGTTTTTCCAGTATTTCGCGATTTAGGATTAAAAATAGGTCTAGAATAATGAAATTTGGTATGGTGATGGAAATTAACGAGATCAACTGTGTGCTTGGTTCATTTTTTAATTATCTGGATCCAATTCTCCGGTATTTTATGTTTTCCGGGTTTTTTTTTTGGGGGGGGGGGTTCATAAATTAACATACAAACTCGCATGTTGAAAGCTTAGTTCTTACATTGGTCATAAAATATGGATTGTTATTTGATTTAAAATTTATTAAAGTATCCAAGGCTATTTTTTGATTTATTATGAAATAGCTGATATACCCGGCGTTGCGAGGATTCTTTTTTTTTTTTTTGAAGAAATTTTGCAGATTCTGAATGGAAGGTTCCAAATGTAGACCATCTTTGCAAACACCACACACATTGCCACATTTCCTCACGCAAGCAAAAACATACTTGGTATCAAATTCACATAACACTACAGATCCCACACAATAATAGATCTATCACATGCATACTACACTTTACCAAATAATAATTTCCTGTATTTGCAAACAATATTTATATACACAGACACAAACAATATTCTCACTGAGCAATAAAAGGGATGCTGTAGAAATCACATGGGCTCTAAGGAGCAACTCCTGATAGACTTTGTGGTCCTACGGCAAACTCACAATAAACAGATACATGTACTTCTATGCAGCCTACATTAATTACAAAAAGGCCTTTGATAGTGTCTCACACTCATGGCTTTTATATACTCTCAGATTAACAAAATAAACCCAACATTTATCATATTTTAGAAAGTAAAATCCTGCATTGGAGAACTACACTACATCTCCCATTCAACAGTGAAACCATCACTACTGACAAAATAGAGATAAACCAGGGCATTTTCCAAGGTGACTCACTGAACCCACTCTGGTTTTGTCTAGCATTAAATGCGCTTTCACACAGACTGAACAGCACAACTTATGGCTACACGATTAAACACAACAAAAGCTGCCGCTAAACGCTTTCACACTTACTCTACATGGACGACATGAAAATCTATGCCTCCGCAATAACACGATTGCACCACTTACTTGACATTACACAAATTTTTTCAATAGACATACACATGCAATTGGGTTGGACAAATGCAAAACCATTCACACTAAAAATGGAGTACTCAGGGATGGGGGCTTCACTTTAGAAGAACCAGGTCACATTGCCGCTATGAAAAATGATGAATCAACTGTCAGTCTGGTTCATTTTTTAATTATCTGGATCCAATTTTCCGATATTTTATGTTTTGTGGATTTTTTTGGGAGGGGTTCATAAATTAACATATAGGTAAACTCACATGTTGAAAGCTTAGTTTTTACATTGGTTATAAAATATGGATCGTTATTTGATTTAAAATTTTTTAAACTATCTAGGGTTATTTTTCGATATACGAGGCTCGTCCAGAACGTAAGTTCCGTTCGGTAATAAAAACAAAACTACTACATATATATTCAAAATTTTTTCTTTACCAGATTCTATGTACCTTTAACTATTTTTCCACATAGTTTCCAAGTTTATTTAAGCACTTGTCATAGCGCTCAATGTACTTCCCCATGATCACTTCGTAGAAGCTGCCGCCGGTGAAGAAAGTCACGCAGTTTTCACTTGTTCATCGTTGTTGAAATGCATGCTGCCGATGATCTCCTTTAGATCCCGGAACTGGTGGTAGCCACTGGATGCGAGGTCCGGACTGTAAGGCAGGTGGTCAAGTTGTTCCCAAACAAAAGATCTGATTAGTTGGGAACAACTTGACCACCCGCCTTACAGTCCGGACCTCGCGTCCAGTGACTACCACCTGTTTCGGGAGCTAAAGGAGTTCATCGGCAGCATGCATTTCAGCGACGAAGAACAGTGAAAAATGCGTGACTTTCTTCACCGGCGGCAGCTTCTACGAAATGATCATGGGGAAGTACATTGAGCGCTATGACAAGTGCTTAAATAAACTTGGAAACTATGTGGAAAAATAGTTAAAGGTACATAGAATCTGGAAAAGAAAAAATTTTGAATATATATATAGTAGTTTTGTTTTTATTACCGAACGGAACTTACTTTCTGGACGAGCCTCGTATTATGAAGTAGCTGATATACACGGCGTTGCTCAGACTAATTTTTTGATGAAATTTTGCAATTTCTGAATGGAATATACATTATCTCCACCTTTTTTTTTCGGCACTACGTCAAACTCGCTCAGTAAAGGGCCAGTAATTGGAGAGTGTAACAGAATACAATAAGAACATTTTTAAAAACTTTGTCTCTTTGAACACGCTAATCTCCAAAACTACATGACGAATTTTCATGGAGTTTTCACCGGTACGTTGAGGATAGCTTGCGCTCATATATAACAATAGCGAAGCATTGCCGAGTCTGCTAGTAATACGGTAAATAAAGAAAAATTTTATTGACATTTTGAAAGAATTACGTTTTTGAAACTAAAAAAAGTCATTAATTGTTACCGCCAGTTGGTTTTCGTCAGGAGATCATCACTATGCTTTTCATACCAATAGCGTCATGTATAGTCTTCAGCTAAATGATGAACTTCTTTCCGTAAAATTTCAAGAGCTATGCGCATTTCAATAGCAGTTGGAGAAATAGAACATAGCAGGCAGCTTGTTCTGCTCTTCTGATGTAGACTCTCTGGAGGTAACAATTTTGCAGATTTCGTCTTCAGTAACCCTATCTGCATCATCCACATCTTCATCAATTGTTATCCAGGATTCAAAATCATTTGCTTTCATATCTTTTAGTTGCTCAGGAATTTCAAGAATGACTTCTATTTCATTAGCAATTTTTGCAAACCCACCATGCTTAAAACAATTCTGAATAGATATGTCTGAAACTTGTTGCCATAAGTTTGTTAAAAGATGCAAAGCATCCAGAATGCCTTATTTTTTGCCAACTCACTGGCATTTAAATTTTCTTTACCTTCCATATTGCTTAAAATTCTTGAACGCACTTCTCAACAAAAGCCACCTTTAACTGCTTTCATAATGCCCTGGTCATATGGCTGTATAACGATGGCATATTTGCCAGTAAGAATACAACTTTGATGGTATTTCTTTGTTTTTTTTTTAATGAAGCATTCACAACATGTGCAGTGCTATTATCAACAAGCAAAGGAATCTTGTGGTCAGCACCTTATACTTTTTAAACGTCCTCTGATTTGCTCCAATGATTTCAGCAATCTCCATTTGCAATTTTTAGGGGATTGTGCATATGCAAATATGTCAATTTAGGGAAAAAGGTGATAGCAATATCCAAAGTTTTGATCACAATAAACTGCGTAATTTTTATGTATTTACATATAATTGTTCCGTACCAAACAAAAATGATAATCGAATGATAACATTAAATGGCACCCACTATACAAAATTAAATTAAAATTCAAACATCATAATTCAAAGACATAAAAAAAAATTTCATGTTTGTATATCATTTAAAGCTATATTAATTTAAGATCATGTATTCACCTTGATTAATGAAGGAAAATCAACCCAAAATTCGTAATTAGGTATACTCTCAAGTCCTGTTGCACCAGTTACGAATCTTAAAAACAGCATTCCACCAAAGAAATAAACACAGGATCCAACTAATACTCTGAAAAGAATAAATAAATAAATAAATAAATAAATAAATAAATAAATAAAAATAAAAAAAATGGTTAATTGTTATTTTATGACTTCAATAGAGGAAAACTTGTCCAAGACAGAATTCCAGAAAACATTCTGCCTTGGAGAGGTTTCCAGAGAGGTTAGACCTTAGATGTAAGCAGACAGAAGTGCAAACAAAATATGTTTCTTTGACAAGGAAAGGAAGGGGAAATTTCGAAACTCTGAGAAAAGTGAACAGTGTATGGATCCATCCCGAGTGGATATCCCCTTACCGTGGGTCAGGGATTTGGGTGCTTCAGGGATTCTGTGAGCTATGCTGGTTGTAGCACTGCTACTTTAGGTTCACCCTTACCAGAAAGGTCATGAAGTGAGAAGTGAGATGAAGAGCATACAAACAAACATACATCTCATGATGTCGATGAGTGAGCGAATTTATACTGCATTGGGTGTGGCGCAGGTTAAAGTCACCCGAGTTCGAGAGTTAGACAGAGGCTCTCGTTCAAAAAATAGTCGACAGTCTCCCGGCTGTTATCTCGGAGCAATGCCTCAGAGAAGCCCCACCAGTGCACTCGCTTTGCGCTTGGGGAAACTGTCAGGGGCAGTGCATGCCTTTACCCAGGAGGAGAAATGGGATCGAGTGCTGTCAATCGGCACTTGGAACATATTCTCCATGACAAGAAAGGAATCAGAGTTGGTGGAGGAAGCCAAACGATATCAACTGGATATCATACGTTTTACCTCTAAGAAACGTCTGGGTCCTGGAACTGTAAACTTAGGAGGGTGGAAGCTCTTCTACTCAGGTGTCGACACTAACTTGACTGCCCAGGTGGAAGTGGGGATACTCAAGTACCTGGCTGGCTGGCAGATTATGTTGCAGACTTGGCCCCCTTAGGTGGAAGATTGTTTCTCCTGAGGCTTCAGATAAGGAAATGGTCTCTCTCTCTCTCTCTCTCTCTCTCTCTCTAATAGTTGCATATCGAATGGAGTCTCAAGAATTGGATGCTCAGATCGGTGCGTGCAGCAAGCTGTGTGAAACATGAACTGTGGCGATCCGTGTAACGAAACGAGAGCTGGGAAACAAAGCCAAGCTCTCAATCTTCATATCTATCCTTGTCCCCATTCTCACCTATGGTCATAAATCCTGGGTAATGAGCAAAAGAGTGCGATCGCAGGTACAAGCAGCCAAAATGAGATTTCTGAAAGGTGTGGCAGGTGTTACCCTACTAGATAGAAAGTTGAGTCTTTAAGTGTAGAGATCTCAGCTGCGCTAGTATGGCCACGTGATATGGATGCCGCAAACTGGTCTTCCTAGGCAGTTGTTGTTTTCAGAGCCAGTGGGTAAGAGACCAAGGGGTCGGCCTGGAACCAGGTGGCTAGACTACATGGAGAATCTAGGTTCGAGTTGCTTGGGTTATTACCGGGGAGGACATATGCCTAATGGCGGAAGATCGTGATCGCTAGAGATCCTCCATAGGGCTGCTGCCCCTGCTACCCTAATGGATAAGCTTTTTTGAAATGTAAATAAGTATGGATCCATGCTTATACAAGGTGTCATGGGAGGAAAGGTCAATGTTTCATGTGAGTTACTTTAAGTTCAAAAGTTTATACATGTATAAACATACTAAATGGAACATGCCAAAATTTGACAGCAAACAACTGTGTGGTTTCATAAATTCCACTGCGACCTATCCAGCAATTAGGAAAAACTGCATTTAAGTGTTCTCGCACAAAATACATTGTTATTCATGTGGCGAGAGAAATATCTTTCAGTTGTTCCGGAAGCTTATTTTGTAAAAATTTGAGGTACTCTAAAGATTTTCTAAAATAATGGGACGTACGGGCCTCGAAATGCACAAACACTTATGAAAAAGTGAGAAAGGTGACTAATAAACTTGAAATAGGGACTAAAAAAGAAATTAACAAGGAAAAAAATAGTGACAATAAGTGGCAGTACAGAATAAATGTTATTTCCCTTTTACGTTCTTCTGCATTTGTCGTTTCATCAAAAGTTAAGGTATAGATGATATTATATCATTAACAATTCTTCTTAAAAGTATGGAGCAAAGTCACCGGTTATTAAGAAATGCATTTTTTTTTCTGGGCACTTAATGAAAAAGTTGAGTTATCGGTAAAAGCATAAGGGAAATGTTTGGAATATGTTTGGAATATGTTTTGATATGATGCAGCTGAATAATTGCTGCATACTGCTTTCATAACCCAAATTAATTCTGTAGCAGTTGCTTGATTCTGCAGAGTTGAACTGTTCTGATTTCAACCTGTTGACTTGAAATTTTAGATTTCTGGCACATTAATTGTTGTTAGATGCATTTGTTGAGAAATGAGGCAGTCACAACTTCTATCTGTATGTTTTATCAGTTTCAAAATGCTGTAGAATAGCTTGGAAGCCTATTCTTTCAATATTCACCGTACAGGCACAAATTTTAAAAAATAATCCATGATCCCCAGAAGAGACTTTATAAGAATTTGAGTCTTGTTTTGCTAACCAATCATTTCAAAACTTACATTTTCTCATTTTTTCCTCGCTATCTTCATAAGAGATTATGTGAAGCACAATCGGTTTTTAATTTACTTAATTTTCACAGACTGTCCTGTCGGACTACTTTCATCAGCGCAAGCTTATTTTATTTCTTAACTAATAAATTTAATGCATGACTTATTCAGAAGGGAATCTGAATAAAGATAAACTGACGAGCGATATAGGGAATCCATTTATTAAATTTGATTCTGAAACGTGAAAAAACTTGGTGATATAAATATAATATCTACTATTCCCTTCCTATTAATATTCGGATAAAGCAATTATGGGACAAGGCACTTAAGTCATTCAAAGAATTAAAAATAATTACATGTATAAGTGCAATGGAATCTTTGTTCACAAACTTAATCTATTCGAGGACTCTGTTCACGAACTGAGTTGGTCGTAAAACAAGACAACTAACCGTTCATTATCATTGAAGATCTAAAACTGAATTTGCAAGTGACATTAACACGAATACAAAATGACACCACTTATCTGCATATGCATAGAATGGCAAGTTAGTGATGTCACAAGTTCATGAACTGATATTGGTGCTTAAACCGAAAAGCAAATTATTGGTCATGAAGATTTGTACCCACCTTATTAATCGACCATTTATTATACGAGGATGGATCCAAAGAAAGGTTACAAGGGTAATGAACAATATGGGGAGGCCGTGGCCTGGTGGGCTTTCACTGAAATAACTTCTGTGAAGTTAAGCAACATCAGGCACGGCTAGTCACTGGATGGGCGACCATCCGTGATTCACGATCTTCACCCCCCCCCTCTCCCCAACTGCTGTGACCATCATATAGCAGTCGTTAATCCAGGTTCATCCAGGGACCCAACTCGTCGGCTTCTAGCCAAACAGGCCCTGGATGGACATATTGGATTACCAGTACTAATAAATAAAAAAAATAAATAAAATAAAATAAAAAAATAAAAAAAAAAATAGATAGAAAATACAAAAGGGAATTTTAAATGTGTACAGATATCGACATACAACGTTCTCACAATCGTTTGTTCACACTTTATTCTGTTACTCTCCTCCTTCCGTGCAAACTAGTAATTTCAAAGACCAAACGAATCGGATTCATTTAAGTTTGGATTGTGCAAACATTACAGTTTTTAATCGGAACCATTTGAAATCTGCAATAAGTCTATTTGATCACGATTTTATTCATTATGCTATGAAGCTGAATTGCAGTGATGCCACTAGGCAAAATCAGCGTGGCGCAGTGCCATGCTGCCCCTTGCCCCGCCACCCCTCGGCCCACCCATGCTGCCCCTCGGCGCTACACAAACGTAAGAAACTGAAACCAATAAATGCCAACAGTGTGCGACTTAAGTATTCATTGGAGCTTATTATTTTGGCGTGAGTGATTTAAAGCCTAAACGTTTTAATTAAACTGCTATGTACATTCATTTAAAATATTAACTAACTGCATCAGTTTAGTTGATAGCCGTGACGAGCTGTTTATAGTGCTACTCCTTGTGCTTTTTTTTATCCTGCGCACTGACAAGTCCAGCCTTTTCTATTCGTGTGTGATGGTTTCCTGTGGTCAAAGTATTCCTCAATAAGCTTTCATTTTTAAATTAGCATTAATAAAATGTTGAGGGATAATACAGATCAACTGTATAAAGTTTAAAAATCTTAATGCAATCATTATTCGCAATCTTATCCTGCAAAAATAGTGCATAAATTGTTGAAAAATATACTTTAAAAACTGTTGAGGACTGTACCCCGAGATGATGTCTTTTCGTGGCATCACAAATTAAGGAAGAGATTAGCCTAGAAGAAATTAGAAAGCCTTAACGTGCCCTAATTGCATACAGATTCCGAAATTAGCATTATGCCTTAAAAATATAAATGTGGGTCACTGAAATGCCATGTACTTTTATTAACTTTAAAGCAAGAATTTAGCTGCATTCAGTGCCCCTTTTCAGATATTCAGTGCCCCATTGCCTTCGAGCGTGCCATGCTGCCCTTTGTTTCTGTAGCCATCACTGGATTTGGTATTCCAATTATGATTCATCTGCAGAAATTTAAAAAACTATTAATCATTTGACTAATTCCGGTTGCCATTTCCTTTGAAAATGTGAATGCGCTCTCCGTATCATTCTTTAGAGGCAAGCAAACTAAGCTTGGGCTGTTTTTAATCTTTGGATTTATATCAACCTATTTGTGAGACGATTTAGGAAAGCTACAAGTAATGACTAAATTTATTTAAGAATAATTCATAAGATGTTCAGTGAGGGCTTTATCATACGCCAACCTTAGCTGTTCAAATTAATGATGAAAAATAGGAAAGAAAATTCCACAGCCTGGATTCGAACCAGGAACCTTTGGCACAGACCACCAATGCATCAACCTATTGTGCCACTGCAGACATAAAAGCGAACCACAATGACTATATCTAATCTTTGGACATTTAAAGAAAAAGTTAATAATAGACCATGTTAATTTAACTCTGCTGTCTGTAATCTACTTAGCAACGCTGTATCCAGTATCTAAATTTTCTTAAGTAGCATTGAGTGCACCTATATTTATTTGGTACTTATTCTTTGTGTAATAATCGTCACTTGTTTGCAGCCATTGTTGCGATGTTTTAAGGATTAAGTTCCTTGGAGGCTTTATTTCTTTTCGAATTCATTGTTTGCTTGCCTCTATTTTGGCATTTTAATTATTGTAATTTTTATTGTAATTTTTTTAGTTTGATTAGTCTTTTTTTCTTTTAGTTTTTAATTTTTTGTTGTCAGTTCATTTTTAGTAACTTAAGTGTAGTTATTCTGTTTTAGCATATTTTAGTTTAACTCATGAATGTTCAGTGAGGGTTTTATCATATGTATCATATGCCATATCTCAGCTGTTAATGTTTTCATCATTAACTTTTTAGTTTGTTCATTTGCAACCTATAACCCTCTGCTGTTGATATCGTTTACTATTGTTTAACGTTTGTTTAAGGCCAACTATATGGTTTAGCCAGCCGGCTACGTTGGACGATACTAACCTAGATTTGGCTAGACTCTCGACCCAGGCCTTGAAATGTAGTCTGTCCATTTTCTTTCTGAATATTCGGAGCCTAAATGCTAATATTGCAAGTACTTTGATAAATTTAGACTTGCTTACAATTTCTTCGAAACTGTTAATTTTTGTTGAGACCTGGTGTCGCAATCAATCTGAGATCCCTCCAATTAAAGGATACAACTCCGCCTCCATTTGTCGCTGTAAACAGGGCAGAGAATTACGTATTTATGTTCCATCTTGCTGGGCTTATAATGTTTCTAATCACTTGACAGGTATTACTGATGACTATGAAATTTTAACCATGATAATTAACAATAATTTGATTATTATGGTTGTATATCTTCTACAGGCCGGATCTCTGAAAAATTTTCGTCTCTTATTTATCTATCCAATTACTATTAATTCAACAAATGGGATTTCAGATCATATTTATTGGTGATTTTAACAGATTTTGTTCACCATCTGCAAATTCTAGTTTTATTCTTGACCCGATTACACGGGCTGGTCTTTCATTTATGACAACTGCTTTTTCTCATTTTTTGTCATATTTTTGGAAAATACAGAGGTTGATTCATTATGCATTCACAGTTTTGTATATAGTTTCCTGGAACACCGGTGAAAGCTAGAATCGAGACTAGATGGGCTATAAATATAATGGCATCGGGAGATGGCTCAGTTTCAAATTTTCAGCAGCTAAGTATGCCTCCGAAAACTGACTCTTGGTGGGAAGAGTTTCCACAGCAGGTTATTCGTCAAGTATCATTGAAAAAAAAAAGTGCAACAAACTCGGTTGTGTAGAAACTGCAAGTGCATTAAAGAGCACACGCGGGACCAGGGGGTGCAGGTAAGAAAACTCGGAAGAAACATCCTATCCCTAAGTGCACTAAAGAGGTATAGAAGATGAAGGATCATGTGCTAAAAGAAAACCCTGCAACACAGAGGGCAACAGCATGACATGCAGGAGCCTCCCAGGTAACAGTAAGTCGCATAATCTCCGAGGATTTGCAGCTGGTAAAGCGTCTGAAGCCAAAAGTTCACAGGTTGCGTCCGTGACATATGGACAAGAGAAAGGCCAACTGCAGGAAGCTCTACGGGCGTTATTTAGCAGATGATAAATGGCAGTTTGTTGTTACTCTGGATGAAAAATGGGCATACTTGTGTGATACAGACAAACCTGGTACATTTTTTTATTATCTTAAGGATGGAAAACGACGTTATGATTGGGTCTGTCAATGTCGTGAAAGTTTACCACGAGGTTTTTATGATAGTCGCCGGATACTATCTTTGTGAAAGTTACAGATTCGAAGGGTTGAAAAGAACATGAAAATTAATGCAGCATACTATCAGGCTAACGTCTTAGAACTCATTTACCGCAAGGAAATCCCAACTCTCGATGGTACAGCGGCTAGACGTGTATGGATCCACCAAGACAAACGTCCAGCCAGACAGCTAAGTCAATGGTTGTCTACATGACCAGGATGGA
This sequence comes from Rhysida immarginata, assembly GCA_023313115.1. Taxonomy (NCBI): domain Eukaryota; kingdom Metazoa; phylum Arthropoda; class Chilopoda; order Scolopendromorpha; family Scolopendridae; genus Rhysida; species Rhysida immarginata. The sequence goes on from JAHWFO010117657.1 coordinate 304,354, forward strand.
GTAAGAAACCGGATTTCACGCTATATCATTAACGGATATAGCGGTCAAGTCACCCGATGCGTCGCCAATGGATTTCTGTGGTTTTGGTGTTTTGAAACGGGGACTTTGTGACAGGGGACCTCAAACCATGGATGGCTTGTGGAAAGCAGTAAAGGAGGTATGGTCAGGAATACCCGACAGTACTCTGCAATCAAGCCTGCTACAGTGAAAACTCCAGTGCAGAGCTATAGTGCAAAGACAGGGCTTTCAAATCGAGCCCCGGTTGTCAATTATGAAAAAAAAAGTCTCCCGAGTTAGGATAGCCCCTGAAAATCTGTGAAATAACGATGAAATATCTGTATACGGCCATTGATGCGTGTTTTGCTACGTTAAACTTTTTGTATAATAATTCCTTGGATGTAGCGATCACGGACCATTTCCCTTTTCTGCTGATTTTTGAGCAAATCAATCCCATTCAAATTATTCGTAATCACTTTGTAAACATATGATTTCAGATCATAGGATAGCTGTGCTCGAATCCTATTTTACTCTGACTGATTGGTCATATTTGTTACCAGCTAGATCTGATGTTCATCAGTCGTTTGATACTTTATTGTGGCATGTTCGCATGTTACATATTTTGCTTTCTGTCATACTCTTAGTGCTCATAAACCAGATTGTACACCAAAGAAGCCTTGGATACCCCCCGCCTTTTAGCTGAAAAAAACTTAAAAACAATTAACTTAAATCCCGGCATGACCCGTCAGTGGTTAATATTAAACAGTTTAAAAATTTCGCGAATATGCTGTTTGTGCATTTTTGTTTTACTTTAAAACTTGATATATTCATCTCCCTTCAAAACTTTCTCCCACTGAAATGTGACGCTCCCCTGTCTCCAACACCCCCACTGAGTTTCAGAAGGGACAGAGCGAAGGGGAAGTGGGCAGTGCGCTTCTGGATATGTGGGAGAAAGAACGCTCGAAACCGAGTGCTCTCCACAACCACCCATGTATATACACAAATATTTAAATTAAAAGTTGTTTTGTTATCAATCTGGCATCATTCATTCAATTCAATACAGTCCACCAGCTCTCAGAGCATTTGCCTAATATGCTTCGTAGGCAAATTAGGAAAGCTAAGGAGGACTATTTTAATAGGCTATTTTCCCGTTTTAGTTCGAACAGAGATAAATGGAAAATTGTAAGAGACCTAGTCCCAGGTTCTAAGTCTTTTAAAGTCCCCCTTTGATAGCCCTGCTAACATTACCAGTGATTCCTTAATGTTGTTTCTCCAAGGTCTTCTACCTCCTCCAACGAACTTCTTAGACGCCTCTGTCAACAACTATGATTATGATGATACCCATTCTAATATAAGGTCTAGTGTTTTTGCATTTCCAACAACAACTGAAGAGGTCAGTGATGTTATATGTCGTCTTAAATCACCATTACAGTCACTGGGACTTCCTACTAAGATTATAATTATTTTGCATCGATTGCTGACCTACCTTTAGCGTACATTTTTAATAGTTCGCTGGCTATTGGGGTATTCCCGGTTGTATTGAAACAAGCTAGAGTTACACCGATTTATAAAAAAAGTGATCTTTTTTTTTTGAATTACCGCCTGGTCACTGCTCTTCAGTTTTTTTGCTAAAACTTTCAAGAAGCTCTTTTATATTTGTATATCCCACTTTATATACACGAATAATTTTATCACTCCATGTTAGCTTGGGTTTGTACCCAAACAAAATGTCAAAATGTCATGCTATGAGCTTCTCGAGAAACAGCTTCTGAGCTCATGCAAACATCATCAGAAATGGCTTTAAATAATTTTGCAGTGGTGTTCATCGATTTCTCTAAGGCATTTGATCTGGTTCCAACTGATCTCCTTTTGGATAAATTAGCCCGACAGTATGGGATTCGTGGACTTCCGTTGTCTTGGCTAAAGAATTTTCTTATTGATCGATCATATTTTTTAACACTTTCGGGAAAAACTTCTATAATAACACATAATCTTGAAGTATCTTAGGGCTCAATTCTCTCTCCACTTTTATTTTGCCTGTTTATTAATGATCTTCCATTATTGTTTGGCCTGATTCACCTCTAAATATTATTTTGTATGCCGATGACATTACGTTTTTTGCCGCAAGTAGAGATGTAGTACAATTGGTATCTTTGCTTAATGGAGCTCTCCATGATTTGAGAGTTTGGTCCGGAAATAATCAGCTAACCGTAAATATTAGAAAACCATAGATTTAGTTTTATCATCAGAGAAACAAGCATGGTATCCCTAGTGCATTCCCATTGTATCACAATGGTTGTCCATTGTTAACGGTTATGTCTTTCATATATTTAGGAATTACGATCACACATGAACTTTCGTGGGATCAGCATATTGATTCCTTACTCACCAGTTTAAATAGAAAACAAGGCATTACCTCACGGCTATAGTATCTATCCTGCAAGTTCATTTTGGAGCTTTACTATGGTTGGATACATTCTTATCTTTGCTTTAGTATTAAATTTAGGGAAGGGAAGAGAGGATCGTGCGTCGCTGCACTGATGGTCACCCATCCAGTGACTAGCCGTGCCTGATGTTACTTAACTTCACAGAAGTTGTATTCAGTGAAAGCCCACCAGGCCACAGCCTCCCCCTAAACTAAAGAAATAAAGAATTAAGAGGAACATCTGCTGATCACTTTTCCACAATCATCAAATCCGTTTAGGCATTTTTCTGAACGCAGAACCAACCTGTTTAACCCAGCTTTGTAGAAATCATGTCCTTTGCCCATTGAGCTCGGTACCATAGACACGATTGCATGCACAGCTACCAGTTGATCCTTTTCAATCATTTCTTCAATGTGTACAGTGTTGATTTCTGTCGTTGAAGAGCTTGGATATATCCTCGTTGCCTTACTGCGGTTTTCCACATCTTCCCTGCCAGATTGAAAAGAGACACCATTTTGCTACATGTTATCTGCCCATTGCTTCTTCACCATAAGCTTTCACAATTTGAATGAATTTCAGATGCGAACACATTATTTGCCCATAAGAAACGATCACAGCTCGCACATCCAAGCGAGACCACTTTTCTAAAACGACTTACTATTTCAATCAGTTTGATGCGTCTGCAAACTGACACTACCTACTGTACAACTGCTGTAAGACAACTAGAACCATCTGTCTCCACTCTGGGAAAAAATATTCTCTCCACAATAGTTACTTTTCAAATGCTACTTGTAACCCTTTTTTTTGATCCCTCCTCATGAATTGAGGATTCAATGTAAGAGTACACAGGTTAACAGCCAAATGCTCACGGAAACAAATTAGGTTTTTCTTGTAGTCTTTTTAATGCTGATTACAGAAATGAAAACAAAATTTTTGTTATCACCCACTTGCAGCAAGTGTTAATTTATAATTATTTTTAAAATTTATCCAAACGCTAGTTTAGATCAAATATTCTGAAATCGAAGTTAAAGAAATGGCAATTAACATTGTCAATTCCTTCAACTTACAATTTATAAGAAAAACAAAATTGTTTGTAATCTGAGGCATTCGTGAACAAAGGTTCCACTGTAAATTATATTTCGATTCTTCTTTGTGAAAGTAGAATCCAACCTACGAGCACTCATTTCAAAACTGATTAAATAGGTGTACAATCACATAATGAAAGCAAAAGAATGCTACATCGTTCCTGATTTCAACTCAAAGCATATATTCAATTTCAAACCTACAATTAAACTTGCATTTCCATATTTTTTGTCCTATCGCTGTATTTTTTAAATCATGTATGGTATTTTTTTATAACTTACACGATAAGAAGAATTGAACCTGTTGAAAGTGTCTTCTCTTCTTTAGATTGTGACTGTTTCTCAACACATCTATCAGGACAGGAACATCTTGAAGATAATATTAGCTGTAAAAAGAGAAATACTTTAAATTAGATACCTTGTGCAAAATGTCTTGTTTATAGCATCCAAGTATTCTGGGATATTTCCAATTTATTATGATAAAAAGAGGATTATTCAAAATGATTTATCCAATTTCAAATTACTACACTTTTCAATTTAACAATTAACACAGTGATTAGTGATACATCTCAAATAAAAAAGAAAATAAACTGTCCAACTTCAATCGCTCACTGTATAAATGCCCTATTTGACTTCTCACATTGATTCAGCAATAGTGAGATGATAGCTGAACTCTTTCAATACTTGCACCAACAGGTCTGTATTAAATGACTTGTGATTCTAGAGCTCATCCAGAATGACATTCTAAATACTTTCAATTTCATTTCTCAACTGGTTCCCTAATGTTGTTGTTAGCCTATGACATAAAAATGACCATATGAACAAGATAAGAGTTAGATAATGAAAGCTAATGTGGATAATTAAGATGTAAATATCAATAAAAAACTCTTTAGCCACAACAAAGAAATAAAGGAAAAATACAACCGTAATCTGGAGAATCCTTTCGGTAGCGATTGCTACCATCGTTCAGCAGTCCAGGAGTAAACTAATCCAAAAAGACGAGTTAACTGCCTGTTGAGTAAAATCAGGCCATATTTGTAATAGTAAATAACCAATCCTGAAGAAAAAGGAACAACCAAAGTGTTCATTGGAC
>JAHWFO010117657.1:308961-327810 GCA_023313115.1 Rhysida immarginata
GTCCAATGAACACTTTGGTTGTTCCTTTTTCTTCAGGATTGGTTATTTACTATTACAAATATGGCCTGATTTTACTCAACAGGCAGTTAACTCGTCTTTTTGGATTAGTTTACTCCTGGACTGCTGAACGATGGTAGCAATCGCTACCGAAAGGATTCTCCAGATTACGGTTGTATTTTTCCTTTATTTCTTTGTTGTGGCTAAAGAGTTTTTTATTGATATTTACAAGATAAGAGTTCATTATGATTCATTTCATGGAGATGTCAGGAGTTCTGGCAAAGTCAAAGTTTCCTGGTGTTAGTCCTTGGAAATGTCTGTGTGACATCTCACGGACTTCAGCATTTTTTTTTAACAACTGCTGTAAGATGGTACTAGCAGTTGGAACCGACAGCTTTACATGCCCTTCGATTCGATTTTTATATTGGGGTAAGGTATTTCAGATGTTGACTGATCTTGGGGAATACCGTATTTATTCTACTATAATCTGCATCTTGTATAATGCGATTCCACTTTCAGAGCCCAAAAAAACAGTAAAAATTTTATTCTCTTGTATAATGCGGTCCCCATTTTAGACTTATGAGAAATAAAATATGCAAGAATATACAGAAAAAGAAAAGAAAAAAAAAAAAAAAAAACTCTTTATTTTACTATTGCTATTACCAATTACTGCTTCTCAGATCATAAAAAGTGAAAAACATCATGAGTTCATTACAGAAAATTGAAAAAAAGTGAATAAAGTTCCATTGCAGGGAAGAGGGATAATGTTTTATAGAGGGGCAGCACATGACATGAGGGTAATAGCTGCCCCCACTAACCATGAAATCAAAACTACTTGGAGTAGTAAAATGAGTGGCGGTTGTACAGTGCATAAGGTATTTGAGGACACACCTTCGTTTGGCTATTGCTGTACTATAATAAATTGTATATCCTTTCAGTTTCCGTCTAATCAAGTAACACAAATCATGAAGAGACATGCAGTAATCGTGGCAATAAAGGCAGAGCACAGCGATTTAGAGATATCATGATTTCTAAAGGTTGCAAGATCATTTGTCCACAAAATGCGGAAAGAGTTGTAGACCGAAGATGGCAATGTTGCGTCAGTAGCAAAGCGTAAAAAGCATGCCTCACACTATGACATCATCAGAACACCTGAATTTATTCAGCAAGTGCAGCAGGCCATCGATGACAATCCCAGAACATCCATGAGGTCACTTGCCAAAGATTTCCACGAGTCGGAAGGAACAATCGGAAATGTTGTCCATGAAAACGTCCGATATCACTCATATGTTATGCAAAGAGGTCAGTTTATGTCAGACAAAACACGGGAAAACCGCCTACTCAGATCGAAAAGGCCCTTAAACAAGCTGAAAATTCTGTGTGAAGCTGATTTGCTGTGGATTTTCTCCGATGAAAAAAACTGACCAGGATCAGAAGGTGAACAGAAGAAATGACAGATGGTTATGTGTAGACCCTTCGGAATTATAACGAGTCATGCACATGAAATTTAGGTTAGGTTAGGTTAGATGAAACTGCATCATGTAATTCATGAAGATTCCAGGGTGGGTCTCACTGCTGATGTGTCGATCCAGATGCTTCCACAGATTCTCGCAAGGATTAAGATCTGGGGAGTTTGGAGGCCAGGGTATGTGGAACTCACCATCATGCTCCTCAAACCATGCACGGCAAATTTTGGCATTATCCTGCTGAAAGATCCATCATTCACAAGATACACAGTTGCCATGTAGGGATGCACCTGGTTAGCAATGATGGATAAGTATGCACAGCTATTGACAGTATCATCCAGAAGAAGTAATGTACCTAAAACAAGACACGAAAACATGTCCCAGACCAATACGCTACCTCCTCCAGCTTGTTGCCGCCCAACAATGGTTTTGGGTCGTTTGTTTTTGGATGTCTCCCGATGGATATACTAGCGCCCATCGATAGGATAAAACACGACTCACTGGAAAATGAAACCTTTTTCCATTGGTCTAGGATCCAATGTTTGTACTGCAGTGCAACCGCAAGTCGTTTCTTGCAATCCACACTTGTCAACATGGGCGGTGGAACCAGACGTCTGCTACGGAGACTGAGACACAATGTACATTGCACAGTTGTTCTCGATAGCTTTCTGGTGCATTCCTCATTCATTTGGGCTTTCAATATATCAACGGTAGCAATTGTACATCTTGTATACCTTCACTACAGCACTACGCGAACAGTTCACGAAAACTGATTTCAAAAATGCTGCCACCTTATGCACGGTATCCAATGAGCATACCTTTTACAAGGTCTGTTAGGTCAGGTGCTTTATCCATTGTGGCGACTATTGCTGTACAAACTGTTCCTCTGAAACCACTTTTATATGTCTTCCAACAGGCAGGTTTATCCCCCTCCCCAAATGACATGCATACATGTGGCATTGTTTAGAGTGCTGTGCATTTATCACTGATAACGAAGCTGAGAGTCAACATGAAATTCTGTTTTAAATTGGGTAAAACTGCAAAGGAAACCCAAGAAATGTTAAAGACCCTGTACTGTAGTCTCACATCTCTGAAGCAGCAAAATAACTTCGCTTCCATGCTCATTATGTTCTTCGACGCAGAGGGCATAATCCATAAATAATTCATTCCCCAGGGCCAAACAATCAATGGCAATTTCTACACAGATCCTTGGTCCGATATGAAAGCATATTCATCAAGTCTGGCTGCAGCTTGCTGAATCAGGATCCTGGTGTCTTCTGCATGATAACGTGAGGCTGTACATCGCTGCACAAGTGAGAAGCAATTTCTAATACAATAACATATTCCAGAAAAAATAGTTCAGGATGGGTCCATGAGGGTTTAATCATATGCCATATCTCAGATGTTAAATTATTGATGAAAATTAAGAAAGAAAATTCCACAGCCTGAATTCAAACAGGAACCTTCGGCTCATGCCACCAACACGTTAATTAATTGCGTCACTGGTTTGAATCCAGGCCATAGAATTTTCTTTCCTAATTTTCATCAGTAATATTCCAGAACTTTATCAACCTCCATATTCTCCAGACATGTCACCACCAGACTTCTTCCAGTTTCCTAGTTTTATATCAACAATGAAAAGACCCAGATTTCACAACATTCCAGGTATTCAAATAGCTGTGACGAGGGAACTTCAAGGAAAAAGATTTTTCATACGCCATCCAGCAGTTGTATGAACGATGTCAAAAGTGTACTGTGGCCATGGGGGCTTACTTTGAAGGGCAGTAAAGTATCATCTCTGAAATACATGTCCCTGTTTATTTTTCAGAGTCATTCGCCAAACATTGTATGTAGAGTGCACATTTGATATTTATCAATTATTATTTTTTTTTTCATTTTCCATCATGCCTTTCCCAGATGAGGTGGGCAACGAATCGTCAGTGATTCTCGCTTGGGTTGAGGAAGAAAGGATGCACTTGATCAGAACACTCAAAGGATGTCTCAAAAGGACAAATACAAACATCCATGCGCTCTTGGCCACAGATGTTTATCAACAAATGGTAAAAATCAAAAGTAATGTTAATAAAAAGCTTTTTTGTACGTATTGCAGTAAGTGATTATTTAAGGAGATACAGATAATCACGTAATAAAGGGTGTCCCAAAATGAAGTGACATTTTGAATTTACCGCCAGTTTTTTTGTGACACAACCAGAATGGATTTTCAGATACCGTCATTATTAAACGTTGAGGTATCTTAAATTAGGCAAAACTATATAATCGAACAATTCTATAGAAACTATAAAAATTCACTTCAAAAATGATGAAAATTTTACGAAAACTGTCAGCTTATTATGGGACAGCCTTTATTATTCAAAAAACAGTAAAACAATTTTTAAAATGTCCGACTTTCAATTTTCATCAGTTTCAATTTTCTTTCTGTAAGTTTTTGTTTACTTTAATGTTACTGTTTTTTGAATAATAAAGGGTGTCCTAAAATGAGCTGACAGTTTTCATAAAATTGTCACCATCTTTGAAGTGAATTTTTACAATTTTTTATGCGTTGTTCACTTGTGTAGTAACTACTATTTTGCATAATTTAATCTCAATGTTTAATAATGACAGCATATAAAAATTTCTACTCTGGTTGTACAACAAAAAATGGCAGTCAATTCAAAATGTCAGTTCATTTTGAGACACCCTTTATAAGAACATTCACAGTCAATGATCGAATGTTAACAGTCATTCCTTTTCACTGCAAAATTAAAAACATCTTACTGTATTTGCTTACCTGTGCATCATTGGAAACAAAGAAGAAACTGCTTGAAGATTCAGAACATTGCAATTGCACTGAAATACTAGAAAATAATGGAAAAAAATTATGAGATCTTGGGGCAGAAATGGTTTAAAATGTCATGTAACACATTCCACTAAAATACTTATTAAAAGGCATTGTAAAAAAAATAAATAAATAAATAAATAAATAAAAAATAAAAAATAAAAAATAAAAAATAAAAAAAAAAGCCTAAATGAAAATACAAAATACAAAAGTCTCTCTCTCTCTCTCGCCTTTTTGATGTTAAGGATTTAAATGACAATTGGATCACAGTTCCTATGATTGTGGGGCTGCGCTATGTTAATGATATACAGTAAAATCCCGTTACAAATCTACAGTTTTATTCCGAACTTGATGAAATTTTGCATACTTGACCTTCAAAGCATGAGGAAGGCCACTGTCTACCTCAGATTTCGAAAAAAAAATTATCGATAATAAATCGATATTCATGATGATGGCAAGGCATATTAATGAGAAATATCTCATGACCAACAATGCAAGGCAAAGTTTGTGCTATACAAGTTAAGTTTCAATTTGTAACAAAGCATAGAATTCCTGTTATTCAGGCTTTTCTTAGAATTGAGAGTTCTCAGTATTTAATTTCTTGAAAATCTTTAAAAATGATCAGTAACTGGAGATAATGGAGACTTAGACTATTGAGAAAGAGTGGAAAGATGCCAGAGGAAGCAGTCCTTTAGCTCCGTGCTATATTGAGCAAATGGTAAGCATGTCAGTAGAAGAATCGGCGACCACTAGACTGCACAGTGATGAATGGCCAAGTTTTGCTTCAAGACATTGAGAGCAGAATGGGAATTGGAACAACATTAAGTGTACATCTAAAGTAAGATTATATAACTGAGAAATTATTTAGGCTAGCTGTAGCATACTTGGAGAGGTACATCCATTGTGAGCATTAAAAATTTTTTTTTTCGAATTATTCATTATGAATTTTATCAATTCTAAACGTTTTCTTGTGTTTATTATAGCTTATTTGGTAGCACAGCAGATCCAAACAGTTCATATAAATATATTTTGAATATATTCTGTGATTATTTTGGAAACGGAGATGCTGATAACACAATGATTGAACGTTCGTTTCCAAGAATTATTAATAATGAGCATAAAATGATGATGCAGTGACAGGACATAAATAAGGCAGTGTCTATTGAGGAGGCAAAGGAGTCACACGTGTCTCCCTTGAGCTCCCTATCAAGCGTCCAGACTGGCAAAAATTTGTGTCTGGAAAGTGAAGAGAAATAACGAGTATTGGTCAGAGAAACTCTGCAACTAAATCAGAAAAAACTATACGGGCATTGGAAACATTTGAACAACGAAAGTTTCAAATAGAGCAAGATGGTGTAAGAGCTTCTACATCAAGGGCAATAAAACTTGGGTCTGAAGTATCCAGTGATGTTCCCCAGTGGTGAAGATGGTTATCATTTTAATCTAAGGCAAGTCAAAAAGAAGTTAAATAAAGTCCCAGTATATCACCTAGAGTTCCTGTTTTTCAGATTTTTCTTAGAATGGACAGTCCCTTAGAATGGATGTTGTATTGATTGAGTTATTATTTAATCAATTTGGAGTTATATTTTAACTTTTTGAGATTGTTCTGCTCACCTACAACTGTAATTATCCCAGGCAACACCGGGTCCTCTGCTCGTACATGTATAAATAAAAAGGGCATAATTTGTCCAAGATTTATAGTATTTAGTTTTTAATATTTGGTTTGATTTATTAGAATTTTTGGCATCGACTACTATGGTCATTTTGTAGTAAACAAGTAAACACGGGGATGATAACACTGTATATTACTTTGTTTTTGTAGATTTATTATCATGACTGTTTCACCTCTTGTTGGCCTACCACTCACTAAGAGTGAAGGCCTATGTATTCGTTTCTCCAACTCAATTTTTTTTCTTTCTGAAATTAACTTAAAAACTCATGGTTCCAGAAAATTTGTTGAAATTAAGAAAAAAAAATCTATACGTATGTGACCAATTTTGTGCAACTATCTCCTCCGAAAAGGCAGAACCAAATTAATGTTTCAGAGTACCTTATACTATGCCTTAACGTATTTTTATGAGAATTGGTTAAACCCGTTTGGAGATATTAATTTTTTTCTAAAATGAAGATATACCTGTAGGCCATATTTAGTCGTTATTGTATTTAATGCTTTTTAAAGAAAAAATAAAATAAAATTCGAAAAATACAGACTCCTCACATTAAGTCAATTTTTTTTTAAATACAACTTCTAACAATTAAGTTCGGTGAATGAGTTCACACAACAAAATGCAAAACAGATAGAGCCACATTTACTTTATTGTCCTTCGAAATAATCACCCTGGAAGGCAATACACTTTTGGAATCGGGTGTATAAGTCCTGGAAGCTCCTTAGGGATGGCTTTAAGTTCATGTGTCACATTTGCTTGAATGTCTGGAATGTCCGCAAATGTGTGTCCCTTTAAGGCCCGTTTCAGGCATGGGAACAAGAAAAATTCTGCCGGTGCCAAGTCTGGTGAATAAGGTGGATGAGCTATGGATACGACCCCTTTGTTGGTCAGAAACTGTTGCACGATTACGGCAGTGTTCCTCTTTGATCCATTATCCACAGTTACGTGCGCACGCTACACCTTCAGCTAAAGAAACTAGCATCTGCTAAGCCATTGCACGCACAAACGTGACCTGTCTGAACTTGCTTAAACAATGACTGGGCTTGTATTCACATGCATTGTTACTCGCGTAAAGCTCGCACAGATTAGGGTGTGACGTCATTCGCCGAACTTAATTGTCAGAGGTTATAACTTGTTTGCTTCTGATGAGCCAGTTTTGAGTTATATAGGTTTACAGCCCCCCCCCCCCCACAAACAATTTTTCTCTTCTTATATTTTGTAAGAAAATTCCGTTACATTTTATACTTTTTGAAAGGGTAGATCAATCACAGATCGGCAAAAATTATCCGATGAAAACACGCTGAATTTGAACATAAAACTGCGTATACAGTTACAATTTGATCGAATTCCAACAAGTTTCTGAGTTACTCATTCAACATCATAATAAGTGTTCACTTGTGAGTACTAACCAGCACTTGTTACAATTTTGACTGCGCAACTTGGAAACTTCCTGCTGGAATTCGATCAAACTTTAATGGTACACACAGTTTTATGTACCCTGTTATTCTTCCAAATTTCATTAATCTAGGCTTTACAGAACCTGAGTTATGAAATTGTTGATCTTGGTGGTGACATTTTTATTTCTGTTCATATCTCAGTTATCGTTCAAATTCGGACCCATGTTCATATGAACTTTTTTGCTTAGAATCACCCATACTACCTCCCCTCCAAGTTTGTGACAGGGTTTTAGATACACCCTGTATATTTTCATTCATAAATTATGAAATTCATGTGTTAAAGCTGTTGTCGGCGATTTATCAGTGCACTCCACTCCAAGATGTTGTGATGTCACAGAATGCTCTCTATCGCTATTGGTCAGCAGTTCGTTGACAGAACCATGGCCGTGGCCGAAGAAATAAACAGTTACTCTCGTTCTTTAAAATGAGATTACTATAATTATTTACACATTTCATTAATAAATTTATTAAAGTTTCATTAAATATATAAAAAATAATTTAGATGATTATATAGATAATAAAACTATTGTCTAAATTATGATACTGTGGGATGCTAAAACGACGTAGTTTGATCTTTTTGTGGACCCTCAGGTTTGCGGCCAAAAGTGAATTGCGGCCTATAAAACGATTATTTTTTTTCTTTGCGGCTGCGGCCTGAAGTGAATGCGGAAAATATTTGAAAAAATACGGCATATATTTATCCTGTACAACCAATACACGGATACTTCGAAAAGTTCGCACCAAATGGAAGACTGAAAAGAACCTCTTCAAGATTTCCCTTCTCTCTTTCGCAAAACTAATTAAGAACTCCTTAGGACAACAAATAGTCACTTTAATCAATCTTCTTCGACCATCCTTATTCGAAAGGAAAAATAAATAAAACATTTCGTCGAAGTTTCTACAAATCCTGAATATCGAAGCAGAAAAAATAAATCAGAAGTAAATCAAAAGAAAGAAAAAATTTTAAACTCTTGTTCTTCCTATTCTGCCTATTATGTCGTCCGCCTCTGCAGTAGAAGCGGGCGACATCTAGCGTAGATTACTCAAACTAACAAAATGGCACCTGGTATGGATACAAGTGGAAGCTTAAAGAAAATAACATCTATATTCACAATTTCCCACGAAATAAGTTAAAAACCGAGTGGGAAGTAAAGCTAAAGCTGAGAAAACACGCTACCAGTTCTTTGTATGTTTGCAGCGCTCATTTTCTACCCTCTGACTACATTCATGCTGGTAAGTTGAAAAATAAAAAAAAAAAAATTGTACTTATAGGTAGAACGTAATTATGGTTAATGGATGTAATATATACATATATTAGTAAAGATAAGTATGCTACCGTATCTTAAGTCTTGAGTTGGAAAAAAAAGTGAAGTATCTTTCAAAAGTTAACGTTATGAAATACCGTATTAAATTGTTTATTTAAGGTCTACCAGTTGGACGACACTTTTTGAAATCGGGTGCAGTACCAAGCATTAATCTACCACAAAGGAAACAGGAACTTTCATTTTTAAAACCTCTCAGCAATCATCTATCGAGAGAACAAAAAGACTGAAAGAACGGGGAGAAAAAAAATGTTTTGTATATATATATATATAAAAATTACTTCTGCAAGTATTCATTTGGAGTCGTTTAGCGTATTTATTTCAGCATTTATATGCCAACTTCATTATACAGATGAGGCTTCTAACATTAAAATCGGCATCGCAGTCTGTGTTGCATTTCTCATCAAATGAAAACCAGTTGACTGAAACCCACGAGGAACTAACTGCTCTAGAAATACCAGAAACCATTAACATGCAAAATCAACCTGTTGATGCCATGATGGATTTTACAGAAGCCCTCCATCCTGAAACCAGAGAAACTGATGCTCGACAATTTCTTGTGTGTGCAAATTATGTGTACGACTTTAACAATTTCCTCTCCTTCAACCAAACATTGCATCTTATCACGAACATAAGCAAAAATTTCCTGCAAACTTATGATGAAGCTGCTGCTAAGAGCGGGGGACGGAGTACCCCGAGTACCCATAGCGTGAGCCATTTTGAAGTGATCTCAGCGCCAACTATAGGCCATCGCGGAGGCAAATAAGAGATGCTCAAAAAAAATTCTCGTTTCTTAAAATGTTGTTTGCTCAAAATCTCGTTTCCTACGAGACTTCTTCGCAGTTTCGGTTTCCCTTAACGTAATGCAAACTAATGTACAAAGTTAAAGAAACGCACACACACACACCAGTCAGAGTCAAGTAAACATTGTAAGAAGGCAGGGAACAGGAAACACACAAGCAAATAGAAAGAGTAGTATTTAATGTGCAGTCCTGTACACTTGTCTCTCAAAAGAAGTCACCCATGGCATCCTACTGCTTGGGGAGATGGGATATTCCATCCGCAAAAGAAGATGGCTATCAGAAACAAGTGTATGTACAAAAGTTGTGGATATGCTAACCAAGAAGAAATGGGAGGTTCTCAAACTTATTATGCCTTAGGAAAGATAGGCCCCGTCTGCAAACTAGGTAACTGCTCCAACCAAGCCCTAAGGTCATGTAAATAGCGGTTCGCTTTCATGTCCGCAGTGGTGCAATTGGTTGGTGTGTTAGCAGTCTTAGCCGAAGGTTCCTGGTTCGAATCCAGGCTGTGGAATTTTCTTTCTTATTATTCATCATTAATTTGAACAGCAGAGGTATGGCGTTGATAAAACCCTCACTGAACATCTTATGAATTATTCAATATTTTTGCTGTATCGCATGTTTACACCCTGTCTCAACTTTTATGGAAATGAAGTTTATACAACACCTACTTGACTCGAACGGATCTCATTTGAACATGCCTCATAATTTTTCCTGTTATACCTTACTTTTGTTGTTAATTGTTGTTTTTTTTAAATCATTCAGTTTTCACTTATAATTTTGATTAATTACTAAAAAATTTATTTATTACAGAGGTTGAAGCAGTTAACAAGGAATGATTTTGACCTCCTTAAATATCAAATGACAATGTTTTTACTTTACCCAAAATTATACAATCTTATTGAAAAAATGACTAGACTATATTGTAAAATTTGAAATGTCACAAAATTTAGCTCAAAATTAATTTTTGATTGGAAGCACTAATCTGTAAGTCTTAAAAAATAAACATGCTTTCTAAAATTAAAAAATTGCTTAACTTTTTCATTGACAGTTAAAATTTATGACATGAGGTTCATGGAGGCCTTACAGTACATAATGGAAGAAAACGTAAGATTTCCCAACTGGTTTCGCCGTTTATTCCAGACTTTATCAAGGGTACATGTGAAAGGCTTGCTAGCCCCTTTATCAATAACAATGGGTGCCAGGGCCTGGTTGAACTGACATGAAATCATCCATAACACATTTATTTATATTTATTTTGATTTTCTTTACAGTGTGTAAATTAAATGTTCAGAGATATTTGGAGGATCGTCTTCTATAGGACAAATAGTACAAAATAAGACTAAAAGTTCTTGAAGTGTTTTTTTGGTTAGTTGAAGTTTTGGGGCAAGGAAGAGTCAATGTAGATGATACACAAGAGAAAAATCACAGGAACAAATAAATAAATAACACAAGTGTTAGTTAAAGATAAATCGACAGTCTAAAAATATGATTTTCTTGAAAAATATAAAAACCCGTTTGTTACATAATGAATTGTCCCCCACTAAGTCCTTTAAACTACTGAATAACTCTTTATATAAAAAAAAAAATAAAAAAAAATGTTTCAGTTTGTCATGTACGGAACAAGTGATTAGAATGCATTTTACTGTTAGGACTACTCAGCAGGCATTTAACGGCGGTGGCTTCATTCGTAATAAACATTGATAGGTTAAAAGACGATGACTAATTTGAAGTCGAATTAAGACTAGTTCCTCTCACCGAAGGAGAGTAAGTTTTGCTGATGGGATCCCTAAGGTTGGTCTAAACTTTTGTAATTTGTAAAGGATAATAATGAAGACCATAAATCTTGCCAGGATTGGAAAAGCATCTTATACATGTTCTGGAATAGACATAATTGAAGTAACTGGAAAACTGGTTATTGCTTCCTTAGATGCTTTGTCAGCTAGTTCATTTCCATTATTCCTGTACGGCAAGGGATTCATCAAACATGAATTCTGTATCCCGAGATTTCAAATAAGAAATCTATTCACGACTTCTTTATACAAATGGGTTACTTGCATTCAACTTTAACAATGATTGCAACAAACTTAACGAATCAGAAACAATATGAAAAGTGGATTTTAGAGAGAAATTATAATATTTTAAGTTTTTATTTAATAGACTACATACGTTCTGAGAAAAGTAACTTTGAAATGTGATGACAGATACATACGTATCGAGAAAACTTCTGTTTGCAACACATAGGCCAATAACTTTGCTTCTATGCCGCTATCTTCATGAAAATTGGATTGCTTAAAGGGGATTTCATAGCCCGTTAATTGTTCCAATTTATGCATATGTATGTCCATTAGTTTTGGAGACAGGCACTCAATTTGAGACTTAGTTCAAATCCAGCAATGTGGTCGCTGAACTAGGTCCCGCATCAAGCGCCTATCTCCGAAACTAATGGACATACGTGCTATAATGCACTTTTTACTAGAACGCCTATTTACAAAAGAATCTGGATTACGATTGCCAGGAAATAGACCAGCTAAGGGCAAAAATCATTAAGACCATCTTCAAATAATTATAATCAGAAATACACCCTTCAGAGTTGTACAACATTAGTGAAGAGAGGACTCAAGGAACATGAACTCATCCTTGCAATAGCAGAATTATGTAATTCATTAAATGAATTCACCAGACATCCTTACTATTAACTAACAAATTAGTAATCAAATAAAAAAAAACAAAAAAACTCTGAAGTTCCCTCACACATGCATCGAAGGGAAAACATTTTCTTTAACAAGAAGAAACAGGGTAAAGATTGATCCAAAATAACCATCAATAAAAGTTATTAAACATGAGTTCATAACAATTAGTTTCCAAGCAACGTCAACAACCTAATACACGTAAAAAGGTACATTGCTGCCCGCCTATGTCGCAAATGTTGGGAGCCAAGATTTCACCGCCCGCGAAATAGCGAATCGCAACATAGCTAATTTTTTTGTACAGCAACAAATGGCACCACTAACCATGACTGATCCGATATCACGACATAGCCGATCGCGATTTAGAGGGGCAGCACTGTAATTCAGTGCTCTCAATACTTCAAAAAACTCTAAACAAATTCCATTTTTTAAGTTTGATATACTCCAACTACAGTTCAGATAAGGTTGTTTGGATTCTGTATCAATCCAAAGCTTTAAATTGAGCACTTGCATTCAAAATAGAAATTTCATCGCCTTTGGTTTTCAATTCTTAATTGGCAACAGACAATGTGAATGTCCTCCGCATAGTTTCTTGCTATTATAAGCTAGCTCCTTTGGGTCTACTTTTTTTTACTTTTACTGTTAGATGCAGTTTAAATTTTCTTTATCTTAAAATTATAATTTCTTTATTGTGACCTAATCAGGACCACCGTTCCATGAATTAACTTTATAATAAAGTTTTAACCACATTAAAGAGTCCATTATCTTTTTCAAGCTTAATACAAGAACTAAGTCCGCAACTCATACACTCTCAATTGCATTTATCTTTGAAAAAAAGACAGGAGTCATTCAACAAATTTTTACTCATTCTTTTCTTTTTCTTAAAAAAATCCTTAAATTTAATACTCTCTTTTTTTAGGTTTTACAATAGAGGCAAACAAATACTCAAAACAAACGGCAATTTTATGCAGATCAAGCGAACGGGGAGGGGAGGAAGACTAAGATGGGGACGAGTATAGTTTCAACTATGTGGGAATGTTAATCTTGTTAGTATGGTCATCCCTAATTCTTAAAAGGTAAGTTTTTACCAGCATCCTCTTCTATTCATCTAATCAGGGTCTCTCTCTTCCATTCTGTAGCAAAAAACTCGCTGCAGTCCCATTTTTTGACTGTAGGAATTTCCATGAGGCATCTCCTTGTCTAGGCACAAATTTTCCGCAAAGGGGTTCCTTTCTCGATCCCGTCATCGATGGGAAGAATTCTTTTATAGTTCAGACCTCTGACAATCCAGTCCTTTTTGATCCATAAATTATCAGCTAGTGCAGCCTAAATACCGAAAAAAAACAACCCAAAAACCCATCTTCTGTGAAGGAAGCCAACTTAAGTAATAAATCTCAAACACGATTGCTATTTTGGAGTTCAAACTACAAAACGAACAAGACTGGTGAGAGGAAGTACGTCACACTCACATGAGTTTCGACATTTCTAAGTACCTGGAATCGAGACTATTCATCAAGAACCAATCAAATAGGTGGAAACTGTTCCCAAACGATCGCTCAGTGTGGAGGCAAAGAAAAGAATCACAAATGAGCAAAACGAAAACAATGAAACGATGAGCAATTTTATTGAAAACAATACACGAATGTATAAAGGAAAATTTGATAACGAGTTTACAAAGAACTATGGGATCATTTAGGAATGAAATTGAATTCTTGCATCAGAGCAAAGAAATCAAATAGGGAATGGCAAATCGGGTTAATTTGCACAATCGCGCGACCAAAGATGCTGATGTTGTTTTGAAGCCCTCCCCTCTAATCAGCTGATATATAACCCCTTTTCTATTTGGTTACAAGTAAAAAGGCTAAATTAATAAAAATGTCATTTACCTTGGTCGCGTGATTAGTCATTGCGCGATTGTGCAGATAGTGCAAATTATTCCTCTGTTTTGTAGGCTTAATGCTGAACTTAAGAGTTTGATTCCTCAAAATCAATCGAAGGTTGTCTATCAAAATTTTTGCCAGATCCTTTGATAGTCGAAATAAGTGACTCATGAAGTTCGAATCCCTCGTTGCCTCCTCACCCAATGCCTTTCCGTTGTTTCCAATCAAAACAGCCTGGTTTTTTCTTTTTTTTTTTTTTGTGCGTTGTTATCTCACAAGCTCTACTCATGTGATTTGAAACTCACATGAGGAGAACGAGGAGTTGATTTTCGAGAATACCAATTCTGTCTGATCATTCCCGGTGTTCCCCTCTCCTGGCTACGCCCATGACTTTTTTCGATAATAAGATGTGCATAATTTGATTTATCAACTTTCTTACTTTTTTATTGTAAGAAGCTATGAGTATAAATGACTATCTTTCAATTGCCAATTCTGTATTAATATTTAATAATTATATCATTCATACAAATAAACAGGCATTCATATTTAAAGTACAAATTAAGTTCAGCTTCTAAGCTAGCCCCTCCCTTATTACCAGAACTCACAAAACATTAAAATTGCTTGTTGCCAAATACATCTGGGATAACAAGTATACATTGTTTCTTTACAACAACAATCTGCACTATTAAGAAACAATTCACTATCCCTGTATCATGTTATATTCAGAGACCCAATAAACTTCAACTACAGTACTCAATTAAGCAATAACAGTCATCAACTTTTGACATATTCTTAACTGTATAAAGGCCACCACCATTTGTACAAAAATGACACCACTACATAATATACAAATAGTCAAATTTGTGACTTAATGGGCTGTATCTCAAGACTGGTGCCTATACAAAAGATCTCTAACAATACATTAATACTCACATATCTGTTTCTTCACAAACATTCATACATGGTCCATTTATAGAAATCCAATCTTCCAGAGCCTATTATTCTGACACTATAAACTCGCCCTTTTTCCTCTTGGCAAACAGATCATTTTCATCAACACTTTTATGAATGTTAACAAAAGGACATTTTGTTAGACCATGCATCGTGATATCTTCTGAAAATGTCAACATCACTGTCTAACAACGATACAACTGCATAGAATCCTGAACTCATTCATGAGCACAAATGAGACACACATTCAACAGGTTTGAGCTCCATGTTATTTTCCATATTCATAATGATTAAACTGGAGCATCTTTTCTAAGCTTCAAACACTCACTGTATCACTCCTGTGTGATTTCGCACTTGTATCACCGACTCCCCCCCCCTTCCCTTCCCTCTTACTGGAGAAGGAATGAATGATAGAAAGATAGACAAGAGGGGGCAACTGTTTATGTGACCCAACAGTCCGAAGGCAATAACTTTCGTAACATTTCAACCTTCTTAAGTAATGAGAGAAAAAAATAAATTAAAGATATTCTTAATTTAGCTGTAATAAGGTTTTGTGAAACAAGGTGAAAAACTGAATTTGGTCTTTGAAAAAGCAGTTTGTCAGATAGGCAAAATTTACATGAGTATTAAAGTATAAAATAAAAGAAAATTTTGATTAAATAAATTTAAAGGCAAGATTCTTGTGACTTCGCATCATAAAAGATAGTTTTAAAATTCTATAAGGAAACAGAATGGTGCTAGATTATGGGATAACTAATGGAAAGAAAAAAAAGTATCAATTTAGAAAAGATAGGTTTTCAGTAAATATAGAGTGAAAGACACTGATTATCAAGTCTTTGGTAATGAGGAGATCTAGGAAGGGCAGGGAATTGCTAATTTCAACTTTGAAAGTAAATTGGATATGGAGTGAGGAATTAAACATGGGGGAAATGTAAATAGAGGTGATATTTCGAGTAATAAATTATGAAGGTATTATCGACATATTTAATGGAAAAATTCGACTACATTTTTTTTTTGGCATCATAACATTAATCCAAGTTAATAAGGTACAGTGGAGGAATGCAAATCCGGAAACCATAAATCTGGATTATAATAATTGCTTTAATTGTACAAGTGTGAAAACTTTTATTTTAAATGAAATTTAAAATAACCATCATCAGAAACTATTTAATTAAATATGCACACATGCGTTAAATATATCTAGAAAACCACAAATTCAGAAAGTTTCTAGTCCCGAGCATTCCGGATTTACGGTCCTGCACTATATATACCATTCAAAATTTTTCCATTTATCCTAATGTTTTATTAAAGAAAATGTCTCAGGAGATTGAACATTGGCCCTCTAATCATCCCATCCCTTCTCCAGAGAACACGAAGTCATTTCCTGTTGCACGAACCTGAGAAAATTTCGTCCCTAATTGCTTTCGATTCTACATATCGTACGAGTTTGCTATCCAGTTTTCTATCAGAATGCATTTAAATTGTTCTGTTTGGGTACGTAAATAAGAAATCCGATTGAAACTTCACGTTTCATAGCTTACTACAATCAGAATTGATTAAGAAACTGTGGGTTCCCTTTTGCAAGCGAGGAAAGTGGTATCCAAATGCAAATAGTCTTGAGCTCATTTCATTTTAAATCGTTGTGCTTTTTCGATGATCGTCTAGTTTTAAATTCATTGTCAATTAAAACGTAATTCATAATTTTGGTCTATTTTTCAACAAGCCATGTGACGGAATTGGCGGATCAGCAAAACTATTAGCTCTATGTGAGAGATCACTTGAGACACATCACAACCACAGTTGCATTTTTTTAATTTTTGTAAAGCAAATATAACAAAAGTAAATTTTCATCTGATAGGCAAAGATACACTAAACGCAGCGTGCTCTGCTCTAAAAGACCGGTTCAACGATGTATAAACACTTTCTGAGACTGGCCATTGACCACGACTTCACAACATAAGGAATCGCAAAATAGAGGGGCTGCACTCTTATCTTTTGCGCATTCCAAGGAAAAATACAAACATCCATGCCCATAGCAGGATTCAAACCTCTGACCCGATGGATTCGAGGACTGGATAGCCTATGCCTCAGCGCTCTCGGGCACTAGGCCAGAAGCTGGTTATTGAAAGAAAAATTAGGTGTAACATTAGCAGATTGATAGTGTAGCGACCCATCCCTGCAGTGTTTGATAATGACACAACTGCCAAAACTGCGGTGAGGGGGTGTGGTGCTAGGGGTTCGGGACGAAACTAATTGATATGGGACCTGACACCGTGGTAGTACTTCATTACAAAATCTTTATTCATCATATTCCTTGACAACAATAACAACAAATTCTCAACAAAAGCGATGTATGACTAAAATCAGGGGCTCATTCTTAAGTACATTACTAAATACCATGCTTCAGATTGCGGCGTTGCTTGTCTTAGATTTCGAGCTAGCATTGTACATGAGTGAAAGCCATAATTGCAACAGAGGGCATCAGCTCAAGCATGGCTGGAGAGGTCCATGAAACCAGAGACGTTAACCAGCATATAAGGCACTGTGCCCCCGAAATGTGTTCCAAATGTGTACGCTCTCAAGCGCACCACACCTCCTTTATGGTCAGCTAGGGGGGAGGTACTGTAACCCCTCTTGGTAGGCACAGCGACCTTACTCCCAGCGTCCTCTGGCGAGCAGCCGACTCCCTCACACAAAGCTTAGTGCGTAAACGGGCAACCGAGCTGCGACTAGTGAAGACCTTGACGCTCGATTCCCTCTACTCGCCAATGCGTTACTTCCTCATGCGAACTGCCCACGCCTGTACGAATGCGCTCATACTCTTAATATCTAAAAAAAGAACAAGAGTTAGCAGAGCTCAGCATAACGTCTAAAACGCATTTAAATACAACGTCTATGATGATGTTAAACAGTTAATGGGAATTTCTTAATCCTGCACGGAGCACAGCACTACCATAGAACATGAGTCTCGCTTTGAATCGTTGCCATCGACGGGAGGTTCGGCGGCGCGCCGATATCAAAACTCTTCTCCAAGTGTCTTTGCACGTTCGGGCGGAATAAATAAAGAAAATCAGTCACTCACCAAAACCATCAATTGCAGACGACTGTTCTTATTAATCAACCTCTTATGTGCCAAAAATCGGGTAATTACAAACGTTTCATTCCAATTAGGCGTCATCACGGGTCAACTTTGAAGAATGTCGCATACGTTCTATTTCAGCGCTCACCATGGTTCCAACATAACATGAGCAATCATGGGCAAAATTTCAAAAATTACAAGGCCAAAATGGCAAAATAAATCATACTTCTCATCCTATTATATTTTGCATCACTAAAATGGATAAACATTTTTCGGCTTCTTGAACATAGCGTTCGAACATGGCTTTTAACATCCCGCTAAGAAAGACACGTCCGCTTGCCTCAAGAAAAATCGAAGGAAAAAAAACAAAAAAACAAAAAAAAACAAACATATAAACAAAAATCTTTCTCTAACAATCACAACTAAACAGAACATTACGAAACAATACTATTACAACGTCGATAACACAACAATTGATTACTAAAAATCCAAGCTCTCTTTCGTGAACGATCTCAACAGTCGCTCATTACGACATCAAACCCATTACATAACACTCTCTAAACACAAAACACTCAACAAGGGACAAATTCTTTTAATTATAACAAGCAAATTTTATTATAACAATACAAAATAATGCTAAAGACAAGTTCATCGGCGCTCCACAATTACACAACAAATACAGATAAAATTACGTAATAAAAGAC
>JAHWFO010117657.1:327820-342945 GCA_023313115.1 Rhysida immarginata
CTCCACAATTACACAACAAATACAGATAAAATTACGTAATAAAAGACTTATTCCCCCGCCCCCCCTCTCGTCGGACAAACGTAACTAACATTTACTGGAATGTTACAATAGCAATGACAAAACCTTTCAAACACTGTTGATATCTTTCTTAAATGGCTTTTGTGTTTGCGGGCTATTAAGCAAAAACAAATTCTAAAACCAGGAATGAGGAAAGAATTAAACTTTATTATATTCTTCTTAACTTGTATTCTTAATTTTTTTTCCCCTCAGAGATTGAAGCTACCTCCCAGATTAAGGCCCTGGCAGTGCCTGGTCCACTCACTTGATCTGCCTGTGCTTATGTTAAAAATGAGCCAAAGTTAAATTGTCTTGGTAAATTTTAAATAACAGTTTTTGGTATATCCTTTCTATTCCTCTTTTACCTTTTCAGTGTCAGGTTTTTAATAGCCATTGAATTGATTTGAAATTCAACCCAGCCAGGGTGTGGCCTTCGGAGGCCTCACTTGATCTCTAAGTTTGTTAGTAAATGAGCAAACACAAACATCCATGTCCTCGGAGAGATTTAAGCCCACGACTTGCTGGTCTCAAGAGCAACAAGACCTGTGCCTTAGTGCTCTCAGCAATCAAGTTGGCATAATGCTGTTTTTAACTCCTGAAAATTAATTGCGATTACATGCTTAAATTTTTATTTACTTTTATTTTCAAAGTATCTAAAAAAAAAACAAAAAAAAAAAACATTTACTTTTTTTTTTGTGAAACGTAAGAAATGGCAAATCGCCTGGTCTTGTTATTAAAAATTAAGTTTCTAATTATAGAATCATAATTCGTGCAGTTTCCGGAATTGACTTCACAAATCTAAAACAAAAGTAAAATATGCATTATTAATAATATAATAAAAATATGTTAAAAATTCAGCATAAGTATAAAAGAACTACTATCAATATATAGTAAGACTATCCTCTCCCTAACTGCGATTGGTCGAAGCCTAATCACAGCGCGACATCGTGCTGCAAGCGCTATGAGCAATTAGTTCTTTTGTTTTCTTTATAAAGAAATGCAATTCACATATATTTTTAATGATCTCTAAATGCATATTTAATAAAACTAATATTGAGATAGTTAAAGTTTATTTCTATCAACACAAAATTCACCTTTTAAACTGCTGAACTGCAATTAGATCAGCCTGGCCGACGATGTTGCTGGTGTATCATGGAGGATAGAAGAGAAAATTTTTGGGAGTTCTTTTAAGTGTCCGAATTATTATTTTTAATCCTGTTCGTCATAAAACGTTGAAAGTTTATTTTTGTAGGAGTTTTTTTTTTTTTTAACAATCTATGTTGTGGATTGTCCAGGAAATCAAGTAACAATGTAATCATACGCAGGGTGAGAAAGTCGACCAATCGCAGTTAGGGAAAGGTTAGATGGAGTTTTACTATATACAATTAATTAACATAAATACAAAAAAATTGTTCCACATCTGTCTCCATAAGACTTTCTCCACATTGGGTGATTTTTATTTTTTATTATTTCATTTAATTTTCAATTTTTCATTAAAAGGAGTATTCATTTTTAATCAATTGTATTTACTCCAACTCCTACTCTTATATAATTACTATCAATGTAGTTCAAAGCTTTAGTATTGTGATTGGATAAATAAGATATGAAGGCTTTCCATGTGATTATTTATAATAATTTTTACTCTCATTCTGATGGTTTAGGGATGGGGTTCCCCCTTAGTGCATATTTTTTATCTGAAGTTTTCCTTCAAAATTTGGAGTATTCAAATATTCATCTTATTATCAATAATTCCACAATTTTACAATACTTTGGATATGATGATGTTCTCATTATGTCTGACACCAATAACACTATCCCATCAAAAATAACTCACGTCTTTATATTCTTTCACCCCAAAATGCAATTTACCACTGAACTCGAATCAAACGATTCCCTATCATATCATTCCGATTCGTTATTCAAACTTTCAAACCTATGGCACTTCTGTACACAGATGACTCTTATTTACGTAATCCGTGCTTCTGTTTGCAAAAGAATTTATTTAAGAAACTTTATGGAAATTATCAGGATTTTCAGGATTAAATATATAAATTCAGGACGTTTAAGGACCGTAAAAAAAAATTAAGGATTTTCAGGAATTTCAGGGCAATTCCGACCCCTGCCAGAATAATGTATATTTACTGGCATTCAAACTGGTGCTTGCTTCCTGAAAGTACATTAAGTCCACAAACCCTGGTGGCAGTTCTGAGGAGGGCGAATTTTCTAGTGGATCTGGGCTGTGGAGTTAGGGCACCCATCAAGCCCTTCCCGGGATGTCACAATATAAACAACCTGCAAACAGCAACTCTACAAATAAATTTTGGTTTTCCCCCTCATCTATTTTGGCAACAGTATTTACCTTCTAGCTAAATCTTTATTATCTAAAGGCATAAATATTACTTGTCAAACTCTTTAAGATTCACATTCAAACCCTCCTCCTATACCAATTATTTCTCAGTTTACAAATTCTGGAGTTTGCAGTCTAAACTATACAAAGTGTGAAATATTCTGCATTAGCCTTGCAGCTCGATATTTCCCAACAGCATATAAAGAACATATCGCATCGTTTAATAAAAAAATAAAAATATAAAAAAAAAAAACCCACATACACAAAACATCTATTGTATCTGCATCTAATATACAAGGCACCATAACAGTTTTTCTTACTGCTAAGGTTCCTTTCAAAATTAGGATCTTCAAAAGAATTGAAAATTTCAAAGCAATTTCATCAAGCCCCCAAACACTCCTGAACAGACATAATCCGCGAGTTGTTAAATTCAACAGTTGCTCAGCGCTGAAGCATCAAAAATGACATGCTGCACTGTGTTGCACGCAGCAGTGCGATATTAAAACCACGGTTTTGTTGGCTCTCTGCTGCAAACAAGCCGTTGGTGCAAGCTGTCTGCCACGATCGCCTCGTTCGCACAGGAAAACGATCCCGCGTCATGTCGCAGTTTTTTTTTTTATCAACACGTTTGCCTATTATTAAACATCTTGATAAGAAATCTTTTCAAAATCATTAACACACCTTTTACAACCTTTTTAGCAGTGTCAGTATCTAATTGTAACAAAAATTGCATATTTTCTTACACAAAATCGTCTTCACTCATGAACGCCGCCATTTGTAAGAAAGTTCATGCAACAGAAGCAATGAAAAGGGTTGCTGCAAATTGTAATCTCAAACCAGTGCTCTGCTGCACACATTTGATCCTTCGACAGAGCTCAACAATGCTTTTAACCACTCTATTGCTGCAGCACTTCGTGCAGCGCTGAGCAATTGTTGAATTTAACAACTCGCGGTTTGATACATTCCAAATTTCATGTTTGTATCTGACTTAGTATAATTTGTTACTCATTTTATTTCAAACTTTTCTTCCAAAATTTATATTCACATTTTATACAGTGTATCAATCTATCCAAATCATCTTTGATTTATCCTCTTTTTATTTAATCTTTACTACATTCACAGCATCTTATTGTTAACTTTTATCTTTTGAACAATCAATGCCTCACTGTTAATTGTAAACCAATCATGTTATTAAATTTCAAATATATTTTGCAGTTATTCCTTCCATCACCTTGACAAAGACAGAATAAAATGGCAAAACCAGTTCGTGGATATTTTCATCAATAAAATATGTTGCAAACCTCCATGTCTTGTAAACTAAAAGGACTCATTGACAGGGTACAGTATAAAAAAAAAATTAATAATTTTGACTATACATTAACTGTTGTTGGAATGCTACCTTAACCCTTTTGCTGCATAAAGTAGATATACAGATATACAGATAGATTATCCAAACTAACTGGGACCAAGGGTGGTTCAGATAATCTGTTTTTCCGGATCATCGAACTCCCGACAAAAAGGTTGCGTTAAAGAAGTTATTAAAGCTCAGCATGTCCGTTCAGAGAGAAACAAGGTTTGACCTTGTATGAGTTATGTGCACGTGCACCATATAATGGAAACAAGAAGGGAAATGTGTTTCTACTATTGCATGCAGGTTTCGTTTTTGTTTTCTTTAATTTGGATTTGGAGTTCGGATAACCAGCTTTTTGGTTAATCGGCATTCCACACAAAATTTTGTTACCTTTACCTGCGGAAATCGGATTCATCCCACAAACTTTAAAAAAAATCTCGTTTTGCTGCTTAAAGTGAATAAATCCCTTTTATCAGGAAAGAAAATGAAATTTAATTATGCAGTAAAAGGGTTAATACATGGTTAACCATCATATCAAGTATATTTTGATGTATTTTAAAAAATTAATGTTGAGGGATATAATCAAGGGTTCATTTTCATTTTTATTCCAGTAGTCTGCTGTCATGTCCTATTCTTTTACATCAGTAATTTGTAATCAGAATTTGTTAACAAAAAAACAGTTGTATACAAAAACACATACAGTGTTGCATCTAGGTTGGAATAGAAGGGCGCAGCACCCTGCCTTTTTTCAATGTGCCCTGCCCTTTTTCTTTGGACTTATTTAAACTAACCATTATAATATGTGCTTATGTCTCCGACTTGCCCTACTTTCTGATCAAATGTGCCCTAATTATTGTTCATTTCCCTGCCCTGCCATTTTCCCAGATGCAACCCTGATACAGGGAAAGGTATATGTTTAAATTTACTAAATTTTATTAAGTTTACTATATTCGCTATACATATGGCAAAAATTCAAAGGTTATTATAAGACTATTTTGCTTATTATAAGAATATTTTGTCCTTTGAAGATTTTCGGAAAACAGCTTTGTTTCGAATATACAGGGCAATAAAAGTTTATCAACAAAAACAATCTTTTATTACTTAATATTCCATGTAAAGCTTCTTCATCTACATTAATCAGCTAGGATGTACGAATCCAATCTCCTAATTGTCTGGCAAACTTCTTTCAAAAGCAACAGCACATGAAATCCATGAGTAAACTGATAATGCTTTCAAAAATCAATTTTCAAAGCAAAAAAAAAAAAAAAATGAAGACACATCACAAGACGTATTCAACAATACATATGAAATCCATGGGTAAACTGAGGGTTTTCAATATCTGCACTAATCTGGTGTGAGTGCAAAAAGACAGCCGTTTTTAGTAATCAGAATGTTCCAAGTGAAAATGAGCCAAGAAACTGGACACAACTATCAACCAGCAAAAGCAATGAAACCACAAACCCACAATACATTTCATATCCAGTAAACACCCTGTATAAAGGAATCTATAATGTACAATCTGCTTCAGTTTTGCTGATAACCATACCTTCAGTGATTCATTAATTTTGTCTTCGATAAGTGGCATAATGGACAGAGGAAACTTAAATTTAGACTTGTTTTTATTTTGCTTAACTTTGTAGCTGGGAAGGACTTAAAATTATAATGTATGTACAGAAAACTATAAAGAAATATGCACAATTTAAAAACTTAAGTCTTAAAAGCTCATTTCACCCAGAGACTACATAATACATAAAGGCCTCCAATGTATAACTTCAAAAAATTACTTGATCGGCATTTTCCAATAACGATCGACTTGTCCAGCTACACAAGATATTTGTCAGATTTTTGCTGGACAAATCTACAGCTGCATGAGGTTATCAACAATTTCATTGTACAAGTCGCCTCTTATTAGGAAATGCCAGTGGAGTAATTTTTTTAGACTTCATATAATGGAGGCCTTTGTGTGTCATGTAATTTTCAGGCAAGATGAACTTTTAAGACTATTAAAAGAATTTTCTATACAAGAAATTGTAATGTTAGGTGATTTGCAATGTTCAGTTTTGTTTTTTGTTTAGGTGCAAGTTAATAAATCTGTTCAGCTTTGAATCTTTGTGGGGAGCTAATGACATCTGTCTGCTGTCGGCTGCAGTCATAGCCATATGACTGCAGTTTCTGTGAGCTGTATTTTTCTAAGATGGCATTAGAAAAAATTATAACAGACAAAATGGCAGCTTCATGGAAAAGACGTGTGTATGGAAACTTTATCAGTGATTTAAAAAAAAAAAAAAACAAAAAAAAAAAACCCACACACAATTGGAAAATCAATTCACTCTCAGTCATGAGCGGACCGTATGGAAGCAGATTATCTGCCAGAATATCTTGATATGCAAGGGAATTCACCCAATGTGATACGAATGCAATAGGTGTAGTTCCACCAGCAGCAAAAAGGCATTACCCTCCCCAAGTCATTACTGACCCCCTTCCAAACTGTTTCTTTGAAAAGAATTCTTTTTCATCTCGAATATCATGGCAATAGTACTTGAACCCATCTGCTCTATCCATGTTGAACTTCTTCCATCTGAGAACACAACGTTCTTCCATTTGTCACCGTACGTAAAGTATTTTTTAGCATTACCACAAGTGCTTCACAATGAACTATCAGAGATGGTCTTCCTTCCATTTTTGTGTAATGCAGATTTGGAGAAGAATGAAACACATTTTGTACGATTCTACTAATGCACGGGAGGTCTAGTTTGCGAAGAAGAGAGGTGCTGATGACATACAAAGCTGATATGTTTATCTGGATTTTGGAGAAATTTTGTTAACAGCTGACTTGGAACGTCCAATTTCTTTCGCAATTTCAGATCCAGTCTTTCCACATCCCTTAAGAGCAAAATTTCCCTCTTTCATACTCTGAAAGATGTTGGCCTTTTGGCGTCATATATATTGGTGTTATACCATGTGTTTCAAGAGTTCCCAAACTGCCCCTTCTGTATGTAGGGAAAGCCTAACCTATGACAGCAGGAGTAATGTTTGGTCAACCACTAAAATAAACCATGTGCTGAAATAAAGTATATAAAATCAGTTTTACATAGTGGCAAAGTTTCTCAAATGTGCTTATTTTATTTTTACATTCAGAAAGGAAACGGTACATGTAGTTTACACCATTTGCTCAAAGTGTTCACCGTTCACCTCTTGGAATACGCTAGTCGGTGTTCAAATGCACTGCAGGCATTGATTAGGATTGCCTGAGGGGGGGGGAAATGAGGTTATGTAAAATAAATAGTGGGATTCGTAACGACTGGGAGCATCCATTAATTGAAAAAAAAGAGGTTGAGAGATGATGGCTCCTGTCTACCGGCCCTTCAGCATACCTGCACAACAGTAAGTTATGCAGGGGAAAGTCATCTACTGCGTTCAGGAACTTTTGAAACGCATGGTATAACACAAACCGTATGGTATATGCTCTCATATGACGTTGCTGTATAATTTCATCACCTTAAATAACCCTTTCAACTAATAAAATATGCAAGAAAGTGGACGACTAAACTTTTTTCCACCTTGCAAGAAGGTAGGTTGGCATAATGGCTGTTAATTTGCATTTGATTCCTTATTTGTTGTTAAATGCTCCTGAAAACATCGTTTTGTATCATCTAATTCACGTCTATAAAAAAGCAACAAAATCAGCATGGATTTGCTATGTTTATTTGCATTTTCATCCCGGCTCTATACTTTTTACCAGCACCGTATTTTTTTGACGTAGAAGGTTAAAACTCTGAATGTAGCTTCCTTACTTCACTATTTAGTTTGGTTTTGATTATCCCACTGGTATCAGAGTTACAGGGGTGGGAGCTAGAGAGGACCACTGTGATGTACGTGGTATTTGAACTCGGGGCTTCTGCTGCTTTTTTATACAGTCCTCAAGGTGGAGGGGGGTCAATTTCTTGTTTGAACAATGAGAATGCCACCAGAGTACTACAAATGCTAGCACCAGAATTCATTGCATCAGGATCCAATGACACCTTGAGGCCTGCGATGCATGGTTTAACAAGGCCACAGGAAGCGTTGCTGTTCAATCAAGAGGGAGGAAACCTCGGAAAAGTGGCAGAAGTTGCTACAATTGAGTAATCAACAGGGAATGCGAGTGTGCAGTGCTCATTGCAGAACAACAGAGATACAACTTATAATGATCTTTTTCAGATGTTCCCTATAATAAAATCACAAAACCTTCAGGTTGGAGTCATCAGAGTCATAGCTTAACACATGCACATTTTTGTTACTGAACATGATGACTACCACATAAGGTACGGATCTCAAACAGGAAAAATGTCTTGCAACCCTCGTATATAACTACAGCAACCAAAATCCTCGGTTTTCAGTTGCCATGTTGACTCCAGAAAGCATTTCTTTTCAAGTGATATGGAGCCATGAGTCTGGTGCTCTGATCAGATGATCCCAAGCGAACAAGTTAACACATACATAGATTATGGGACTAAAAAAAGAGGATCCGAACAAATGGCTAGAATCATTTCATTGCTTGAGCTAACAGAAGGACCCATTCAGGAATGGCATATAAAGAACACCAGAGAACATTCTAGAAAAACAAAAATAACACCAGGAAAAAATTAGAGAAACTGGAACAGGAAAACTAAAACCTAAGATTCAATAAACCAAATCAGCATTTCTATCATTACATAATACTTATTTTCATGAGCTTGCTGACATTTTTTTGTTCAAGTGTCTGCTCAGAGATTGACATTTTAAAATTACATGTTACTAGTCAATTCATGATAATCTATGTTAATTAATTTTTAACTGTT
This sequence comes from Rhysida immarginata, assembly GCA_023313115.1. Taxonomy (NCBI): domain Eukaryota; kingdom Metazoa; phylum Arthropoda; class Chilopoda; order Scolopendromorpha; family Scolopendridae; genus Rhysida; species Rhysida immarginata. Next base: position 336,396 of record JAHWFO010117657.1, read on the forward strand.
GATGGTTCTCTGATCCCTCATTCGCCTACACAGCCGAAAAAGCATTGTACTCCATTGCCACCCGAAAGGAGAAATTCTCTTCCTGCAAGCCAGATGCATGCTCTATCATTGGGCTTGTCACTGACTGCTTAACAGTCTTTAGGATGCTTAGAGACAGTTTAGCTGCACTAGTATCAGCTATAATCACTGCATACTTGTAAACTATTTATTGACTTTGGGGAGTAACAACCACTCCATTCTTAATTAGGGCATTTCCATGAAGTCCGACCGACCCTTACAGGTCACATGGAGCAGTTAAACCGAGCAACTCTGAGCATTTGTGCTTTCCGACAGATGATAATGCATATTTGAAACTGAAACTGCATCATTAGAATTAGGTGACTATGATTACAATTAAAACATTTGGTTATCCAAATTTTCATAATTAATTTTCATCTCAGTTTCATTTATTGCATTAACTTCATTCTCCACTTGCTTGTAGATATGGAATTAGGCATCCTTGTTGAAAAAAGTTTTATCACACATCAAACAGTTGAAGATTTGAATTTTTGAATTTCGTCCGCCATTTTGAATCCACTCGACCAGGCCAAAGCCAGGTTTGTTGTGCGCGACCATCCGTGCACAATGAGCGAAGAATTCAGCATTTTTAGACATCAGTTTTGCAACCACGCTCGCACGGTTGCGACTGGTCGGATTTTATGGTACCTAAATTGAAGACCCACCATGTAAATGAATTAGCGTACTTTCGGCAATAGGGACCCAATCAATCTGTTAAACAGTATATCTATCATCACTTTAGGAAGGTATAAGACTTCGAAATACGTATCAGATGTTTCATAGCTCAAATATTCTTTTCTTTTAAAGTTCTTCCCTTCATATACAGGGCGATTCAAAATTCAATGTACAAACATTTAGGGGAGGTAGTATCGGAATTCTCAGCAAAAAAATTCATATGAACATGGATCTGAATTTGAACGCTAACTGAGATATGAACAGAAATAAAAATGCTGCCACCAAGATCAACACGTTTCCGAGTTACGCAGTCAAAATTGTAACAAGTGATGGTTAGTATTCACAAGTGAACACGTGTTATGATATATAAATTGGAGTGTTTCTTCAGTTATTATCCTACATTTGACGTGTTATGATGTTGAATGAGTAACTCTGGAATTGTTGACGTGTTGACGTCTTGTTGGAATTCGATCAAATTTTAACCGAATATACAGTCGTTTTCAGTATATTTAGTTGAATATCATTTTCAGGGTGATCCTTCTTTGCATGCTTCCCGTCACAGAGATGGTACTGTATATTTTGTATGCAGCACCAGTAACTTTTGTGAAGTTTTTGAGTACACTGTACAATTTACAGAACATTTAAGAAATAACGCTTAAATATTATTTCCTTTCAATTAAATTAAATTCAACTTACCAATGAGTTATCACAACAGCGGTTTTTAGGCATAAGATAACATGGGTTGTAGTAATATGTGGAATTTTTAGAATCACTAGTATTACTGAAATGAAAAATAAAACATATTTAATATCTGTTCACCTGGCCATAGAAACTTTTAAAAGTGTCAATACTCCCAAGTGAAACACACCCAATGCAAACAGTTCAACGAATCGGGTGAAATATTTTAACTTACTTTTCTTTATACAGAGGTTAATTTCGGAGCCACAATGAAAGCATTCGAATGACAGTAATAAAATGACATAAATACACAAGGAGCTCACTATAATGTCTATAGAATACTAAAAACTATTAGCGGGGTTAATTAAAGTATAATTAAACTTTAATAAACCCCTAGTAGTAATAAACCAAACAAATACCTTAGACTATTTGGCTCCACTAATGACGTTAAATTAATAATACTTCCATTGGTTAAATGGAATACACAAAACCTATTTTCTTCTCCCAAGGAAAATATAGAATTATAAAAAAATAAAAAATTGAATAAAAATACAGCAACAAGTGTTGTCATCTTGAAAACACCATGTGAGTTTCGCTATACACTGTCATATGACAGGGTGAAGCTAAAGTCTGATTTGTTTTCCTCTGAAGCAATTTTCGTTTTCTATCTACGATAATTCCAAGACGGGCATAGATAATAATAAAAGGGAATGGTTCTTTGCACTCTTCAATGACGTATATTAAAGATAGACTCCGAAGCAATTGTTGTGACTTGAAGCAAATTGGGAAGCTCCATGCCCATAACTGGTCATGGCCGAAAATGAGTGAAGATTATGCAAAACACGTGGCTAAACATGAGAGTAGCTGATTAATAATTCTTTAACAAGTTCATCTTTTCTTTAACTTTGTATTCGAAGTATTTTATTCTATTTTATAAACAATTTTTCATTCATGGTTTCATTTTCAATTTCGTTTCGATGGTCTTTCAGTTATGTATTTTCATTTTAGTTACGCATTTTTGATTTATGCTTGTGGAAAATGATTCGCGATCCTTTTTCGTGTCTGTTTGTACAGTTGTACGCAGAACAACTTTGAGGAATGGTTTTGAGTTAATTATTCCTCGGGCCCAAAATCCTCAAAATAAAGCAGCCAGACAGATAACTACTCCACGGCTCACTCCTGCCCAGAACTGTCATGGCTCAATTTGCTTCACTTTTTGCCGCTGTTAACAATAGGATTCGGAGTCTATCTTTAATATACGTCATTGGCACGCGTAACCAACATGAAAATGTCATTTATCAAAACTATGAAAACGAAAATAGTCAATCTTCTCTGTAAGAAAACAGAATTTGGTAATCTTCCTTTTTAGCTAACTGTACCTAACCGTAGCTACCGTATATGTAAAAGGCCTGGTCATTTCACCAAATAGATGTCGAAAGAAAACATAGTTCTCATAATTTCCGCTTGAGGAAGTGGCGCTGTGTACCGAGAAAACTATAGTGCCAATGTATAAGAAAACAGTACGGTTTTTCGATATGGAATATAATATCGATCAAGGATAATAAAATAACAAGGATTATTTATGCGGGTAAATTGACGTGATTGGCTGGTGCAGATGACGTCACTCATAGACCTTGCTTCAAAGGAAAAGCATAGGAACACAGCAACAATTAACATATTCTTTTTATTTATTTGAAAGTTTTGATAAAATTTATTATATATTATCGCAAAATATCACATATAATTATGTATATGTTTGATCTGATATATTAATAAGTTATTTATATTTTTTTCATACCCTTTTTATTAATTCAAAATTAGCTTAATTCATAAACTAAAAATGTCGTTTTTATTGTAATGCAAAAACTTAAAGGATCTGTGGGTGAAGCCCCATTTGGTCGCCTCCCATTTCGTCGCCATTTGGTCGCCTCCCATTTCGTCGCCATTTGGTCGCCTCCCATTTGGACGTTTGACCTGACCCATTTGATCGCCTCCCATTTCGTCGCCGATCGTCGATAATAACAACATCGATAATAACTTCTCCCAAACATCGATACTTCTAAATAGGCCTACTTCCAAACTGCCTCGAACCAAAGCCTGTAGTGAAGATATTAAACTGAATAAAGATTACTTGTCTTTTTATTAAGAAAATTGATGTACTGTTGTGTTTTTTTGTCGATGTGCAAGTGAGAAAGCTTTCCAAATCAATGTAGGGCTATAAACTGCGAAACTGCCTCGATGAAGTTGAGGCAGTTGCTTTTGTCGAAGTTGCTTTCTGTTGCTTGATTATGGGGCAAATGTTCCAAAATTAAATTGAATTTTGGTGTAAAAATGCATGTAACTGAACTTTTAATTTGTAACGAACAACCACTTGGAAGGCTGGCACCATGCTCTCAACAGCAATGTCAGCTCTGCTCATCCGAATCTTTATAAACTAATACAGGTCATTAAAAATATGCAAGAAACGGAAGAAAATGAGCTTTTTCTTTTGGGTGCTGGAGGTAATCCTCCGAGACCTGCAGCAAAATATATGCGACTGAACCTTAAAATCCAAACTAATTTATGAAATGTAACATGATAAAATAGGATTGTAACATGATGTAAATGAAATAAATACACGTTTTTTAAAAGTCAATATTGTAACTTGATAAAATAATTCGACAGTTGTAGGATTATGGAAACATATCCAGTTTCTTTCCTTTGAACTGTATTCAATTGTATGGTGCAATTAGTTTTTTTTAATATAAATCATTAATTTTAACTAGGGTCTCTTATACATTTAAATTATATTTAAATTTAAAATTAATTTATTAATTTTTGGTCTTTGAAATTGGGACATTTGTCCATGGAGGTTTTGTCAGGGTCAATTGCGACCGGTCTTTGTCAAAAAGACTTTTTTCAAAAGCAGGTTGCACCATTGGAAAAAAAAGGACCATGTTAAGTCCAAAGCATTTGGAGAAATTGTTGGTTTTACAATCGATGCCTTTGAATGTCTTGCATAAATTTTGTTAAACCCAACTTTTACATTTGTCAAATTATCAGTAATGAAATGTCTGTTGTAGTCTAAGCTTTATCTATGTGATTTTATGCTATTTTATTGAGATAAAGAAATTAAAAGAACCATCGATGGTATTCCTGTACCCATCGATGGTATTCCTGTACCCATCGATGGTATACAGGCGATCAAATGGGAGGCGACCAAATGGGGCTTAACCGATCTGTGCACTTTATTTTTATAAGTAGGCCTCGGATTTGCATATAATGCATATTTTTTCGAAGTAGTAATTCACTGAAATGACGTTTTTAATTGAATACTTGGAAATGTCTTAGATAGAAAAAAAAAGGAGCGGGGCCTACATAAATATGCTTAAAAAATGAAAAAATACTGACACGACTCTTAATAAAGTGTTGATCCAAAAACATAAATTCATGAAATGTAAGTTTATGATGATACATTTTCTCCAGTGATTCTTTTAAATTTAACACATTACTGGAAAATAAATGGCCAATTTATTCGGAAAAATCAACTAAACCATAGATAAACTAGTAGCAGGTTATTGCATTTTATTTGTAATTAGGGTTCGGATTTAAATGCGCTAAAAGTGCAATAGTATGCGCAAATATGGTATATGCGCTAAAAAAAAAAAAAAAAAAAATCTGCCAAAATCTGCAGTATAAACTTACCTGTTTAGCAGCAAATACTTGGATAAAAATGATCGGTAGTTGGAAGCAACATCCCTTCAAAAATATGCGCTAAGTCAGAAATATACATTTTTATGTACAATAAAACTTAAGCTAGAAGGCCCAGAAGGGGCTAAAAGTGCTTAAAAACATCATTTGAGCGATTTACTAATTCCGAAAAAAATATGCATTAATGCAAATCCGAAGCCAACTTATAAAAATAAGGTGTACAGATCTTTTAAGTTTTCTCATTAAATTCAATTACTTAATGCAGACAAATGTTCTCATTTTCCTAAACATCGAGAGGGGTTGGGTGCTCACTCAAAAAACGTTTACTTGACTTATGGTTGGGGGAGGGGGGTACTTTGCACATTTTGCTACATCGATGCTAGTGTCTGATATTAAAAATCTAAGTACCGATATTATTTAATTTTGAATCACTCTTCTTTAAAATTTTTCGAGGTCGTAGTCTCCCGCTGGTAGACCTAATAAGTCGTATTGAAGGTCTCGCTGGAAGTACGTCTGCTCCACTGTATTCAGTGTAATGATGGCATGATATCAGATTGGATTTTTTAATGCGTTTAAATTTGTGAACCCAAAATTTTCAACATTTATCTTTTGGAAATGTCAAATATATTATGCATTGCGAGTTTTAGTTTTTCTAAGTAGTTATTAAATTATATTATACGCGTCAGCAGAATAGCGTATTCCAAGCATTTCTCCTGCGCTGCCCAGCGCAGCGTATTCCATCAGGTCTAGGAATGAAGTCACAGTTAGTTAGTTTGCAAATTTTCTCGCTAGATGGTAGCATCGCATAGCAATCCTTGTTATTTTATTATCCTTGATATCGATATTCAAAATATCGGTATTATTCGTAATGAGTATTATCAAATACTCGATATTTAACAACTACTTTAATTATCAAGTTTTTAAAGGTAAGAGCTAATGATGCAAATAAATATCAAAAATTTATTTTTCATTTTGAAAAAAAAGCAAAACAAAGACTTCCACACATTTTGTAAGATGCACGTTTCGTTACCACCATCGTGGAAAATAATTAAACAATAATAAAAAATAAATAAAAAAGAGAGAGAGAGATTAAAAATTGCAATATTGTTTTCATTGATAAGATACAGCAACATTTCATTTAAAAATACAGGAAACAAACAAATTGTTAATAATTCCAATATTTATCGGATAGACTGCAAAAAAACTAAAATATTTATTATTTGACTTTCTTGAAGTTAGTGTGTTTCTATACTGTATCCAAATGGGCTTGTCCTGTTAAACTCCCTATTTCAATAACTGGATACGCCCACTCCAACTTTCGTGGACTGAGTATAGTAGAAGTAATAATGTTCCAGTTTTCGAAAAGGGGAGGCATTGATAACATCGATATCGGTATATTAATATACAAGGTGATTATAATTAAAGTCCCTTTGTAAAAATGCTATAAAAA
>JAHWFO010117657.1:343345-397838 GCA_023313115.1 Rhysida immarginata
TTTTTATAGCATTTTTACAAAGGGACTTTAATTATAATCACCTTGTAGATCGAAATTGTTTAAATATCTATAAAATACTCGATAAGAAATATCGATATATCGAGTACTTTGAGAAAACCTGAGAAAACAGTGACTCTACGGAAATTAGCGGAACATAACACGTACGTTTGCTTCTTTTGGTCTGCTGAAGACAGGAATTCACTGATAAAATAGATCATCATTTCAAGAGCAAAGCTACCAGGAAGCCACTAAGTATCTTGAGACTTGTATTTATTTTTTGATCAAGGAGGAAAAAATAAAAATTTCAATTTTAAAGCAAACAGAACTTTTTTTTTTTGTCTAAAAAATAAAAGAATAACATCGATACAAGACTTAAATAAAAGACTAAAAGTCTCATTCCTGCCCCACAGTAGTGGAATTATGACAAAAGTTATGACAATATACAGGGTGTTTCAAAAATACTGTTACAAACTTTTAGGGGATGTAGTGTTGTTGATTCTAAACAAAAAAGTTCATATGAACACGGGTCCGAATTTGAACGCTAACTGAGATATGAACAGAAATAAAAATGCCCACCAAGAGCAACAAGTTAATAACTCAGGTTCGGAGAAATAATAGGATACATAAAACCAAGAGCTCATAAAACCCTTATGAGCTCTTGATAAAACTGTGTACACCGTTAAAATTTAATCGTATTCCAACAAATAATTTCCGAGTTACGCATTCAAAATCGTAACAGTGCTCACATGTGAGTACTAACCAGCACATGTTAACATTAACCGTAGCCACCATATATGTAAACGGCCTGTTCTATATCCCCGTATCCTTGGTTTTTAGTTGGAAAGAAAATGGCGACTTTAAAGGCTGAAATCGTCAAATGGTGGCGCTGCGTAGCGTAGAAATTCTGTCAATTGCTTCAATACTTAAGAGCTTTTTTCGATTGCTAAAATGCACTTTTCAAAATGAAAAATGCAGTTTAAAAAATATCAACGCATTTTTCAGTATTGAAAATACATTTTGCAACGTAAAAAAATGTCACTTTGACATTAAAATGTGACATAAAGCTTTTTTGCAAATTCTTAAATGTTTTTTGCAGAATTAAAAAGAAGCTTGCAAAATAAAATATTTGGCGAAATAAGAGATCAGCTTGTAAAATTTCAAAATCAATTGATATTAAGTTAAAACATCGTCGATTAAAAAGAGGTAAAAAAGTGGGAAAAAAGAATAAAATTAAGGGAGGGGGGTTCTTTTTCAATACTGTAACTTTTTCTCATAGGACTGGGATAAGACTTTCATTCTTTTATTTAAGTTATACGTATTTTGTTATTTTTCACTTTTAGACAAAAATAACTTTCTGTTAGCTTTAAATTTGTAATTTTATTTTTTCCCTTGATAAAAAAAAAAAATGCAGATGTCTTTATGATAATTTTAATGGTTTCCTGGATAATGGCTTCTTTGTGGCTTTGCTTTTGAATTGATGATCTGCTTTATCTGTGAGTTGCCTAGCATAGTCATTCAGAAGGGCAGTAATTATTGCTTTTCTTATTTTATTGAAATGTTAATGTGTAGCCACCGATAAGAAAGGCCTGCCCATTTGGCCTGAAAACGCCTGACAATAAATCTAGTTTGCAAAGTTTCCACTGCAATCGGATGGCGCTGTATGCCCGAGAAGTGAGGGAAGCATTTTCAATGCACTTGCAGTAGTACCCGGGAGCATTTCAAATCGAAAGAGCGATAAACACAAAGGAATTACATTTCAAATTTACAAAAGAGGAATTTTTATTAAAAATAAGAACCAAAAAAAAAATATTTAGCGCAATAAACAGTGTGGAACATAATTATGGAAAGACTGATTCATACAGCTATTTAACCACAACAATTTAAATTTAATAAAATAAAATCCATAAATATGAATGAGGCCGTCTACATTTTAAAATTAATTTTATTTCATTTATGATGAAAACGGAGCATTGATAAAGACTATATTATGCATAAAATTTTGGAAGAATCACAAAATTTTTGGAACGGCTCGGACAAAATTGTTCTTTCTCACTATGTAAGAGCATTGTTGTAACAGAGAGAGCTTTTCATTCGATAACATGGAAATGTGTAATATCATAAAATATAACCCGTTCTTTTTTTTTAATAATTAATGATTAGCCATGGTATTTGAATATTTGCTTTTTTGTATACATTTACTACGCTATTAAAAAAAATAAGTTTTGCTTTGCCTCTTTTTTATTATGGAAAATAAATTTAATCTTTCGTATTAGTGTTTTTAATTGTATTTCCCCCTATTTTTTCTCCCTATTTCCCAACTTTTCCCTCCATCTTTTTTTTTTTTTTTTTTTAAAAAAAATCCCATATTATATGCGCGCCCTTGTTATAATAATTAATAAAATTTTCATTAATTTTTAGTTTTTGGAAATTAATTACTGATTGGGAGAAAGCAATTTTTAATAACTTCAGGTTGTAAAAAATCATCAAGGTAAAAATTTATTAACCAGCATTATATCTATAATTTTTTACTAAAATACTACCAAGAACAGTAATCCCCCCCCCCCCTTCATCTGTTCTTGACACCGCTTAAAACTGTTAAGTATTTTAGTAAAAAATTATTGTAAAAATAAGACTGATGTAGAAGATATTACGTTGAAGTGAAAGAATATTTTATAAAATATTAACGCACTTCAACCATATAATGATACAAGAAACAATAAAATCAAAACGGACAAGTTTATTTAAATAATACTAATTGTTTTTGAATTTAGTCAAAAATTCAATTAAATTGATCAGTAACTATTTAAGAAATTTTTGTCTAACTTCAAAAGTACTTAGTATTATGTAAATAGACCTGTTCTTTTTTAATATTATTATTTTGTATCATTATATGGTTGAAGTGTATTCATATTTTAATATAAAAATCACGGCCTACGAGATAGTAAAAGGCCAGTGCATTCGGAATAAAAGTAGGGAAACTGGAGTTGTAAGATTCCGCCGGCAGATGTCTCGATTTCATGACATAATCTTAATATTGTTTCTATTACGAAAGTGTGCGAAAATAATAAAATCTATAATATTTAATCACTGTTATTACTTTGTTTTAAGAAATGAACTTTGTAATTCATAAATTAACTTGAAAACGTAATTTTTATTACAATTTATAGTTATAAAAGTATACAAAATCAAATAAAAATTGTATCAAGGGATGGATGGAAGGGAGCATTGTAACTTGATGTATCTTCTATCTATATAAAGAAGGATGTTTGTGGGTTTGTCTGTGGGTCTGTTTGTCTGTATGTTTTTTATACAAATCTACAGTTTTATTCCGATCTTGATAAAATTTCGTATACATGACCTTTAAAGCATGAGGAAGGTCACTGTCTACCTCAGATTTCGGAAAAATAATAATCTATATCTATAAAATCCAAATACCACTCACTCACTCACTCATTCACTCATTCATCACGAAATCTCCAGAACTATGAAGCCTTCAAACTTGAAATATGACAAGTATGTTTCTCTTGGCATCTAGGTGCTCGCTAAGAAAGGATTTTATTTATTCTTTCTTCCTTTCCATTGTAGATGTTTTTTAAAACTCAATTTACCTGGAGCTCAATGGGATTTTTGCATTCCTTAAAAAATTGTGACGTTTGCTTAGAAATTGTGACGTCGTTGTTTGCTTTTGCGCTTATTCCGCAACAGTAAGGCGTGGTTTCCACATCCCGGAATCACGCCAGAACGGAACCCTAACGGAAAATTTTTATAATGTAACTTCCTTTCCATTTCGTTTTTGATCACCAAAATGTCGATGGAAAGTTTGTCTCTGGTGTTGAAGAAAAATTTCCATTCCGTTTCGCCACAGAAGGCACCATCGCCATGACGTCATCGCGTCGACTTCGCTGCTGTCGGTCTGGCGCTTCGCCGCCATTATTGTGTCTATCGAATCGAGTCTGCATTCTCTCCATCTTCCTTGGCGAACTTCGAAGAATATGGCAAAAAATAAAAAGAATATTGAAAAGAAGCTGCTCTGCATTCACCTGGATGAATTTTGAGAGAAAAAAAACTTCATAAATACCAAAAATTTAATATCAAATTACAGCTTATTGTTGTAGCACAGCGGTATGTTGCTGGCGTCTTATTTTGCAGGTACGGGTTCGAATCCCGCCCTCGGAAATGTTTTTTTTTTTCCTCCTAAATTCATCTTAATATGTACGGAAGTTCAGTAATCCATTTTGTAATCATAATCTCAATTTTCCAATTTGCTACTATTATCTATATATATAAAATCCAAACTTTTGCGATTATTCCGTGAAACAGCATCAACAGGAATATAATGGTTGCGTGAAACAGCAATCAACAGGAATTACGATTATATTTCGCGCAGGAATATAATGTATCTTATTTTCTAATAGGGCTTTTCGTGGCGACCAATCTCCGGATGATGGGCGGGGGGGGTTAATTACAGTATTTTGGTTATAAAGGCATGTAATGAATAACGTAAAATCTGCAATTGCGATATCGATACTTTGTCTCGATTATCTGATCTTCGTAAGTCAGGTGGAGAAGGGGGGAGGTTGAAGTAAAAATAATTTATAATGATTGACGTTTTCATAAGTAGCCAATAATCCATAAATTAAAAAAAAATTGGCCATGTGGTTGGTCTTTTTTTTTCTTTTTTTTCTTTTTGACTCGCATGATTTGTTTGTTTAGGTTATAAACTGTACATACCCAAAAGGCTCCTAACAGATGGGCGCACATCTTCGAGGCGCCGGAATCACAGTCCACATGTTAGGTCGGTTTGATCCGGTTGACCAAGTATTGAAGCATCTTGGAGGACCCGCGTGACGTCACATGGATCGTGATTGGTCGGATTTTGGCCACGTGGTTGTTGGTCATAAAATATCGATTTTGTTATTTGATTTAAAATTTATTTAAAAGTATCCATGACTATTTTTCGATTTATTATGAAGTAGCTGATATACTCGGCGTTGCTCGGACTCTTTGTTGATGAAATTTTGCAATTTCTGAATGTGAATCTACAAAAAAAGTGAACATTATTCTTCACCTTTCATCTCCGGCCCTGCGTCAAATTTACTCAGCTAAAGGGCCGGTGATTATAGAGAAGTGAAACATAATACAATAATAACATTTTTAAGAGCCAAAAGATTGATTTTTAGAAGACGCTCATACATAACAATAGCGAAGCATCGCCGGGTCTGCTAGTTATTGATAAAAAATCGATATTCATGGTTATAGCAGGGCATATTAATGAGAAATATCGCATGACCAACAATGCAAGACAAAGTTATTGCAACAATGGTATCAACACCCAATTCACAAACACTCTGCACGGACCAACAATATATATCTCATGACCAACAATGCAAATAAAAGTTTGTGCAACAATAGGTATCAACAATGGTTTCAACACGCAATTCACCAATAACAATGAGCTCAAAATGATGATGCAATGATGCAGTCCTTTCCAAGAATTATAACAATGCAATATGGATAAGTTTCAATTTGTAACAATGCATAGAATTCCTGTTATTCAGGCTTTTCTTAGAAAAGAGAGTTCTTAGTACTTACCAATTTCTTGAAAATCTTTAAAAATTATCAATAACTAGAGATAATGGAGAGTTAGCAGACTATTGAGAAAGAGTGGAAAGACGACAGAGGAAGCACTCCTTTAGCTCCGTGATGTATTGAGCAAATGGGAAGCAAGTAAATAGAAGAATCGGCGACTGCTAGACTGCACAAAGTGATGAATGGCCAAGTTTTGCTTCAACACATCGAGAGAAGAGTAGAAATTGCAACAACACTAAGTATACATCTGAGGTAAGATTACGTGAGTAAGAAATTATTTAGACTAGCAGTGGCATCCTTGGAGAGGTCCAGCACCATTGTGAGCCTTTAAAAAGATTTTTTTCGAAATTTTCATTAAGAATTTTTACTGTATTAATTCTAAGCATTTTCATGTGTTTATTTTTAAGATATTGCAAAATTTAATTTAATTTTTTGAGATTGTTCTGTTTACATCCAAGTCTAATTATCCCAGGCAACGCCGGGTACCTTTGCTAGTCTTCTATATATATAAAGAAGGATGTTTGTGGGTCTGTGGGTCTGTTTGTCTGTATGTTTTTTATACAAATCTACAGTTTTATTCCGATCTTGATAAAATTTCGCATACATGACCTTTAAAGCATGAGGAAGGTCACTGTCTACCTCAGATTTCGGAAAAATAATAAATATCGATAAAAAATCGGTATTCATGGTTATGGCAAGGCATATTAATGAGAAATATCTCATGACCAACAATGCAAGGCAAAGTTGGTACAACAATAGGTATCAACAATGGTATCAGCACGCAATTCACAAACACACTGCATGAACCAACAATATATATCTCATGACTAACAATGAAATGAAAAGTTTGTGCAAGTGTAATTATCCCGGGCAACGCCGGGTACCTCTTCTAGTATAGTAATAAATAACTATGTATATAATAACTTTTATGAAAAACAAAAATAAAAGTTTCAAAATTTTTCTGTTTTAAAGGCTTGCGTTTTATATTTTTAACAATATTGTACTTTTCTGTCATTTTTTTTTCATAATTATCTAGTAAAGGCTTTAATAATTTAGTAAAATAATATTATTTATTTTACTATGATTAGTAGTAGATTATATATGAGAGTTTTTAAAATTGCGAGTGTTTTTCTTTAAGAAATGAAATATGGAATCGTTTCATTTACAAATTCAGTAACCACTATAATAGCTATAATAACAAACATTAAAACATTATCATTTTGCTATAAAAGTCTGTCGTTTTTTCACTATAGTATCCAGCAAAATAGACCATTATGCAACTATTATAATAACAAAGTTTTTGTTAGGATATTTTAATCCTCCACTTTTTTGAAATGTTATGATTGATGTAAAGAGCGATGGGGATTTTATTTACAGCTTTTTTCGATGAAGAAAATGCAATTTTCGATTATTAAAATAATTTTTCATATCAATAAAATATAGTTTCGTTCAAAAACAAAAAAGTAGTTTCATATTGAAAAATAAACATTTACATCAATAAAATAATAGTTCATATCAATAGAATAATTTTACGTATCAATAAAAAGTAGCTTCACATCATAAAAATATAAACTTTTAACTAAACCAGTGACTTTTATTAAGTGTAATATTTTTAATTAAATGCAATCTAAACTGATTTTCTTACTCAGCAGATTCTTATTGAAAAATTACTGTAACAGTAAAAAAAAAATTCAAATTATTCATATATTGAATTATTATGAAAGTATATATAATTTTATTTCTAAAATGAACAAAAGTATTACAAATAAGATACAATAAGAATAATATAACAGTGTATAATTGAGCACTCACTTTTTTCTTACTATATGACAATGATTTGTATTTTCATAAGAATCTGCTGAATAAAAAGACCAATTTAGGTTACATTTTCTTGAAATAAAATTACGTTTTATTGAAACGAATTTACATTTTGATGACGTGAAGCTACGTTTTATTTATGTGAAAAATTATTCTATTGATATGAACTATTATTTTATTGATGTAATGTTTATTTTTCAATATGAAACTACGTTTTTTTGAACGAAACTATATGTTAATGATATGAAAAATTATTTTAATGTTCAAAAATTACATTTTATTCATCGAAAAAAAGCTGTAAATCGATGAAACATAATTAAAACTGAAAAAAACAGACACTTCATTAAACATGTCATGAAGTAGCGCGCCAAGCGGTAAAAACGCAAAACAGCATGTTTTCCGATTCTGGCCTCAAAAAAGGGCATATGCACAGGCTTTTTACTATCTCGTAGGCCGTGATAAAAATAATGTTGGTTAATAGATTGCTACATAGATGGCCAAAAGTAATGCCTGTACACTAACAGCTAACTCCCATTAATAGTAATTTTTATTTAATCATTAAGTTGAACTTTATGATTAAACAATTACAATTTATTAGGAATTGTCAAATCTAAAAAGGAAATTTAAATTTGTTTTGAAATTAGCTCTTAGATAAAATTTCTCGGGCATGCAGCGAATTAAAGAGAATTAAAGCCGCCATTTATTGTCAGGCTCCAAGCCCTGCCTCAGCGCGAATTGGGCAGGCCTTTCTTATCGGTGGCTACGGCATAGTTAGCTAAAAGGGAAGATTACTAGTAATTAAATTTATAACAAAATAATTTTTTTAAATATTCTCTGATCAAAATGAAGTTTTTAATTTTGCCTGTCAAGTTATTTTACATGTTAAAGAGGTATATTTTCGTAATAAATAATTAGGTAAATAATCTATACTAATATTATAAAGAGGTAAAGTTTGTAAGTTTGGATGTAGGAGGTAATCTCCGAAATACTCATCCGATTTCAAAAATTCTTTCAACAGTATTTAGAATGCACTTTCAGGGTGGTCATAGGCTTATATTATTTTATTTTTTTGAATTTAAACGGGAAAACCATTTACAAAAAAAAAATCATTGTACAGTATTAGGTAACATAAGAATAGTATCTATATAAAAAATGTAGCTTAATTTCACAAATTGATCGGGACATGTACATGAGTATGCATGTGCACAGATTTGACACCTTGGACATATTAATTGGCAGTTTTTGTAGGGACAAGCGTCAATTTTGGCAACAATATAGCAAATGGTTAGTAATGCAAAATATCTAGTTGACTGAACTTCCCAGACATTGTGTTCTTTTTCATGACGGTTAAGAATTTCTTTAGTTTTTAAGGCTGTTCTGCACTTTATAGTTTTCAGCATCCTGGCAAAAATTTTATCACGGCAATTATGCAATGATGAACTCTTCTGTTTCTTTTTCCCTCAAGATAAATGTGCTTAACTGTCTTATGCATTGATTCGAGATGCATATTTGTGTTAATGCCGAGCCCTATTCTATGGCAATAAGCCCACTGTTCAAGTCTTTCAGAATAATGTCTGCAAAAATAGTCACCAAATTCTTTAGTTGAAGGGTTAGACAGTAATTGATTCAGAACTTGGGGAACCAGTTTATCTAGCTCTAACTTACTTTCTTGGTACAATAGCAAACGCAATGTTTTGTACACTTGTGCTTTTAACTCTTGCCCTCCATTAATTTTTTTAAAATTTTTTCTCCAGTTACGGTCCACATCCCAAGAGCACAAAAGATGATTCAATGGAACTCCCATTATGAAGACCATGCATTAAAAAAAATTGGGGTATCATCTGACATGAATGTTGTTGATGCAATAATCCCAACCTTCTCACATATGTTGGAAAAAATTATTTACAAACCTCAGTGTCAACTCTACTGCTCAGGAAGAAAGCAACTGGAATTCCTGACCCTTACTCATCAATTGTCATTAAAGTTGTCAGTTCAAATCCAAAGGCATTGGTCCCATGAGTGCTGTCTACACAAACAATGTTAACACCAAATTCTTTTTACATATCACTCTGAAGTTTGTTCATTATTAATAGTCCAAAGTCTTCACGATTCAAAATATTATGCTCGTCTTCAAAACTCTGACGCTTGTAAAGCAACACTGGCGATTCCTCATTTAAATGTTTCATTGACTTTACCCACAGTTCAACGCTGACAGCATCATCCTTGTGAGCTATATGTTTATGCAGATGAAAATCTCGACGAATATTTCTCAGATCCTGACGAGTTGTTAGATGCAATCGGGAAAGTGAATCATCTTTCTTAACACCATCTCTAATATCGTCAAGAATTCTCTGAAAATCAACTCCTTCTGCAATTTTCCCTGTAGGAATAAAACAAAAATTATTCAATTTCAATGCAGTTAAAATGATGTGTTACCTTATTTGATAAACAAGCCACAGCACATAAGCTTCACCTTTAAATGTTTTTACCCTTAACATTTTGAAGGATTATCTAAGTATTACCTACAATTTTCGCTCGTTCTTCATGGGTTAGATTCAAGTGTTTGAAAGTATTCTCGTGCCCAAATGTGGAAGCCACAACTTTACATGCATGCCATCATCAGTTTCAGAAAACTCAATCGTAGATGGACATGTTGAACCGCATTTACAGGACCCTTGTCTTTTGGATTACTTCTTTGTGACTGTAGTCTTGTAACTGCCTGTTCGATTAATGTGTAGTAGGTCTTCATGCCTTCTTTCAATTTTCTTGGTGCACCACAACAATTCTTGTTCCTTTTGTTTTTTCCATTTAAGAAATTCTGTAGGATATGAAGCAAGTGATTTTATTTAAAAATGCAAAAAAAATTGTTCGATTATCAGTACTATTTACATTGATCATGCACCTAAGAAATTCAGATATATAATCAGAAAAGTTTCTAACATAACGCTGACCTTCTTTTGATAAAAACTCTTGTGTCTGAATTTTAATCTCAGTATTATGTGAAGATGTCAGATGACTCCTTAAAGCTTCGCATTGACTAAACTTATGTGAACATCTGCAGTATTGCAATTTCGCACCCGCTATTTCTGGATCTATTTTGTGTAGTTTTCTTTGATGATCGTATACGTATGAATTTCTGGCCAACAAGGCCCCGCATACATTACACGTTTGCACTGTCACGAGGCACATGAGGTGACGATGAGGCTTTCAAATTTCACGTTGTAATTCCACTCGCTACCACCCGAGGTCAGCACTCAACAAATTCAATATCTGGCCGATCCATGAATGATGGTTTCGTGGAGGTAGTATTTGGCTTTGAACTTCCAACTTATAACTGCATTAAACAAACGTTGGAAACCTTTCTAGCTAATAACTGTTCATCTCTCCAGTGAAGGATTTCATTTTTTGCACAATAAATAGAAAAGTAGCTTATGCGATCGGTTTGTTCCAGTGATGTGTTAGAAGAACTAGATCGGCGTCTTGTACTTCCGTTTCCGTCCAAATTAGAAGCCATTTTGTTTAGGGCAAGAAACGATAAACGATTCACGCACGGAGGTTGCCTGTTACAGTAAGGCGAATTGGCTCGACTCGAAATTGATATATATTATAACAAATTATAATTTACTGGCTTTCCGCTGAGATATGATAAATTCTTTCGTGGCATATAACTGTAAGAATCGAGCGGGTAAATAAAAACCATGTATCGTGCTCTCAGAAGTACAGTTTAAAGCTGCATCAAGGTACCTCATCAAGGCATCTGCTGACTAAAAAGATTCAGTTTAAGCATCGGTGAAAATTATAACTGGCAACAGCAGAAACCGACTGAATAAATATATTCACTCCTTTATACAGTACATATAATTGAATAATTTCATAAATTTTAAAAACTTCAACAATTATGTCTAAATTATTCCTATTATTTTCCGTTATTATTTCCCTCCATCATTTCTCGATTATCACAGTCCCTGTTCGGGTGCCAGTTGTGGTGAATGGGTTGTGATTATATCTGGAAATGATTAAGCTTAGTCAAGGTGTAGGGTAGGATAATAAAGATTTAATGACAAAACATAATTTTAAGAAATACAAAAAAAAATATAAACAAATACATTCTAAATTGGCTTATTGTAATGGTTAACATGAAACTGTGCCATATAATTATAAAAGCCTTAATAATGATAGATAGAGGTTGCATACACTTGGGACAAACTATAAATACAAGCAAAACGAGTCACCTGATATTAATTAACTATGGGTCTTACATTATCAAAAAGTACAAAAATTAGCAAAGTATTTAACCAACAAGATAGTTACTGAATCATTATGGTATCACAGAATTGGGAACAAAGAAGCAAAAAAAAAAGCAAAGTAAAAAAATGGTTGAATATTACCTTACCATACTGGATCTCGATGATCTCGACGATCTCGACTGATCCTGAATGTTGCAGAGGGTACTTTGCACGTGGAAGCCTGATTCTGGAATGACTCTTGAATCGACAATCGACAATCGAACAGTGTAGTGAAAAAGAAAGACGCGAGTGGTCCAGGAGCCAAGCTCACTTTGCACGCTCGCCCAAAAAGTAAACCAGAGGAACTACACTGAACTGGGAGAGAAGCCTGATGAACCTCATTAGTCCTCCAGAGAATGAGTCCCAAGAAGGGACGAGTCAGATTGTGGATTGACGAATAGAGTCCCCAAAAATCAGTAGGATCTAGAAGATCCAATAGTTGGGGAAGACGGCCTTGTTAACGTCATCAAAGCAGACATCCAGGACATGGCAGGGTCTTCGAAACCTGAGGGGACCCTTAACAGCGAGTGGGTGGTCCAGGATACCAGAAACCAGGGTGTTTTCATGATTCTCCATCTTGGGTAGCATGTTCTTCATAAGAGTCTGGACAAAGGTGCCTATGTGGGTCATCCCCAGATCCTCATAGATAGAGTGGTTGTTGGCAACTCTTCTGTCAAGTTGCTTCCCCTTTTATATCCCAGGCCGATCCCGCAGTGAATCCTTGGATCGCCCTCTGGTGGCACGGCCAGCAACACTCACAATACTTCCGGTATAGGAGGAGAGAACAACAAAACAGTGATCAGCGAAACCAAGAGTTCCCAGCATGCCAAGCATCCAGACACCACTGTATATGGCTAATAATGATAAGAAAACTTAACAAAAACAAGCAAATTAATTCTAATATCAGTCTCCTTCTATTCTAGATGTCCTCCACACTCATTACAACAGGATAATATAAAGTTTTCACTCAATACATTCTTCATATGAATAGGTAATGATTTCTTCTGGCGTTAAGCCTAACAGCCGAATGGTGCGATCTTCGACATCGATTGTGGGCTTTTGTACCATCCGGGTTTCGTGAGATTTTGTCCCAAAACATCGTAAAGAAAGTTGACACCGATATTTCCAAGAAAGTGTCATATAACCCTTTTAAAAGGAGAGTTACTGTAACCTTAAAAAAGAATCCAAAATAACTGACTTTGTCACAGCATTAATGTGCCAGATTGAAAGTCTATTTGAGTGTTTAACATGCACGATTTATTTTCAAACACCTTTGATAATAGTGAAATTTACAAATTAACTACAACAGATGTGATAAATTGGGTAAACAATTTCAAGTATAGAGAATATATTAATTCCATAAAATATACAAATACGTAATAATCAAAATTTGCTAAGCATATCATTCACACAGGTCGTAAGTTTAGCAAAATTGATGAAACCATGGAAATTCTAATCTAATCTAAAGACAATAATAAACATAGAAGCTCGGAAAATATGGAAATTTTTAAGGCCAAATAAACGAAAACTCATGCATATTAAATTCTTCCGTGGTAAGGAAAATTCCCGCAGTTTCAATGAGGTAGTTGTAAACGTCTCCATACTCTATATAAGCCCAAAGTGAAGGATCGTTCATCCACTCTCTTCCTTCATTGCGTAAGGGTATTTTATATAAATTTCTTTCGCCAAGTTTAAGCTTTTTAATGTATCTTGTTCTTGAAAGTTAATCTAATTGTTTTGCATAATTAGACAACGCAAATTTATTGGTTGATGACCTTGAAAGTTGCACCTCAATGCAAGCAAACCCTGCATTCTCAGCCATGGTCACGGTCCATTATCTAAAGACTATGGCCATGGCTTGCCCCACAATAAGGCTGTTTGGGCTGTGTGACGTCACGGCAACGTCACGAGATTGATTTCCATAAGTATCTCATCTCCAGTTCGTTTCTGATTGGTTGAACGAGTTTTATTCATTTACACATGCACCAGTTTCCTTTTTCTTTTGTGCCGGGCACTAAATAGAAGTGATTACTTCCTTCACATATACTACGTTTACATGCACGTTTTGATCCGGATCGACTTGAGTTAATCCAAAAGTGCCTCGCGTTTACATGCATATAACCGTGACCACCGAGAGAGAAGGCATCCGCAAAGAAACTGAATACATTGTTGCATCACATAGATAGTGCATTGTTATTCGTATTTCTACCAATAATAAGCCCTGAATTTGCACTATCTATGATGATGTAACAATGTATTCAGTTTCATTGCAGAGGCCTTCTCTCTCATTGGTCACGATTTAACTCGATCCGGATCGAGTCCGATAAGATGCCCTGTGGGTTAGGAAAGTACGCCAGATTTTGTCATCTGCTACAGAATCCGCCATTGTTGGCTCAGTCGGCCTTATCACTTGAATTACCCTTCATTAAAATATGGCTGAAATGCAATTTTTTAAAATTTTCTCATTATTATCGTCTGGAAATATAATTGACAATCAATAAATTTTGTAATTATTGATTTTTTCTTTAAATTTTGTTTTCAATTAAAATTTTCTATATATTAATAATAAGGTTGAGGTTATTTATAATGTTAACTATTATGTTATTTATATATCAAGTTTTTGATTTATTTACACCTCAAAATAATAATCCTTAATAACTTTTAAACTGCAATTGCATGTTTAAGTTTTTTATACTTATTTTTATCAAAATATAATTTTATACATTCTTATCAAAACATAATTTTAATAGATTTTATAAAAGTAATTTTTAGATTTATTAGTTTATTTTAATTGTATTAAATAATAAAAAATATAATATTACAATTATAATAATTATAAATAATTATCAAATTATTATTTAATAAAATAGAAATTGTTAAATTGAAATTTTTGATATAAATATAATATTTAATTTGATAATTATAATTTGATAAAAAATTATTAAATTACATTTTGATAAAAAAATATATATATATATAAAACTCCAATTTGATAAACAATTTGAAAATTTTTAATTAGGAAAAATGACAATTTAATAAAAAAGTTTACAAAAAAAAATTTAAACATGCAATGTATTTTAAAATTTATTCATTTTTTTATTTATAGATATTTATTGTGTTTAGGTATAAATCAACCAAGAACTTATTTTAGCTATAATTTTCTATATTTTTTCTTTCAACCAAACAGCATATTTAAACTCGACCTGGATCGGGGTGTTGAAGCCTGTTTACATGCCACTTTTTGCAGGATTGATTTGAAACTGGTCTTTTGATCCGGATCGAAAGTGTGCATGTAAACGCAGTGATAGTCAATAGTCGATATTTGGATTCCAATGTTTTCATCCAATTCGATCATGGCCTTCTCTAAATACTGGCCTGCCCATTAGTTCACTGCCTATGGGAAAATACGTTCTGTCCTAATTCTCTACGCTGTCGCAAGGAGCACTGACAGATTGCTACAAAACAACATTGAAATCAATAGGCGCATTCATTTATTCGTACGATCTGCACAATGATGACGTCGATAATGCGCCCCTTGCAATTACCGTTTAGTGCGTTCAGTGCGGTCTCTGTGTCAGTGCACGATCTTTCACAGAACAGTCCGTGCGTTTTGAGCCAAACCAACAACATGGCGATGGCTCAACGACTCCTTTTTCATCACCCCTAAAGTCTAAATTTCAAATATTTAAAGTCTTTTTCACTTGCGAACTTTTTTTTTAATCTGTATAAACTCTCTTCATCCACTTGAATGCAAAATTTCGACCATCATCGACAGTGATCGAAATCTGGAGCTTCGCTGGCTTGAAGGCCGCCGCCATTTGCAATTGTAAAACGCACGAAACGACCCTGCTTCTACCTTCGTGCGCTTGGTGCGCGCACGGACTACACGAAGCGCACGAGAACGAAGTGCACGGAAATCTCCGAACACTTCTCACGGGCTGCACGAGAGCTACTTCGATAAAAAAATTACTCAGTGCAAAAAATCACATAGAACGAATAAACGAATGCGCCTAATGTAGGAGCTTGCATTTCCCCCCCATTTTCTATTGTGAACACAAATATTTTAGCTTTCTACGACAGATTGTTGTATTTACGCATAATAAGCACGTTGAAACATAAATTAACCAAAAAAAAAGTTGAACGAAAGTATAAATCAGTTAAAATTCTTCATAATTTGAAGTAATAAATGAGCCATACGAGTACGCTTTGAAAAATATAGTAAATAAATAAACTAAAAATTTATTTTTTTAATGTTTAAATGAAAAATGCACTAAAAAGTAGAAAACATTTTTTTTCACTTAATGTGTTTTTATAAATAAAATAAAAATCATTGATTAAATTTATTGATTTTCAAATGATTCTCAATTAATGAAGATATGGGCCCCGTGCGGAGTTAATATTTCCGACCTCGATCTCCTCTGGCGACGAAAATCAGCATTTTCTGAATGAATCGTTTCCACTGCTTGTATTCATCACTGCGTTCCAAACTGCACTTGGTGGTTTTCTTTTGGGTTTTGTCAGGGCTTTAAAGCCACAAAAAATTTCTACTAGCCATTATATCCAGTATCTCACTGCATGGAAGGGCAGGATCTCATTCAATAACTTACAAATTTAGTCACAGATGGCAAAAAACGCCAATTTCAGTGCTGCCACCCGTTGTGTGCACGGAGCCAAGATCAACAGATTAATAACTCAGTTCTACAACGCCTAGGATAATGAATTTTGGAGGAATAATAGGGTACGTAAATCTGTGTATACCGTTAAAATTTGATCGTATTCCAACGAGTAGTTTCCGAGTTACGCATAAGTTAAGTAAATTTATTGAGTGTATAATAATAATAATAATAATAATAATAATAACCCTCGTGTGGTCCTACGTCCGCGTCGTGCGAGGGGGGCAACATCTTAGAGAGATGGCCCTGGTTAACAGGTTTGATTTACTCTACCCTTAGATTAATTTTGAGGGTCCAGATGACCCAGTAGGGCTGATGAGCTGATTACATCAACCAAGGGCCTGCTGTTGATGGAGATGGCTAACAGGACCACCCATTTATTGGTGATGAATATGATTAGTGCTAGTGCGTTATCTGATACCGGCTCGGACGTCACCCGGGTTACCAAGGTCCGCGCTCGTGGGTTAGGCAGAGGCTCACGTTCGAAAAATATGCCACAATCTCCCAGGGCCACTGGTGGCGAAAGCAGCACCAACCCCTGTTCGGCTACTGCAATGCCACAACCTGTTCCTAGTGTTTCAAGAGCTTCTTTGCCCTCGACCACTAAGGCAGGCAAGCCACGCCAACGCATGAAATGGACCAATGACATAAACTGTTTTATCATGCGAGCCTACTACGCAGTCACTAAATTGGAAACTGACACTACAGCTTACAGACAACGGTTATATAACATTTTCAAAGAGACGTATCCTCACATCACAGTCACTGAACAACGCACTGCAGATCAGCGTCGCACAATTGTTATGAACAATTTAATACCTTACCCACGCTACAGAAAATAAAGCAAGAAGTTGCACAACAGCTACAAGAACACGTGCCATCTACACAAGCCGAGACTCAACACACAGAATCAAACACTAACATTGACATCACTAATGAACTTGTAGAACACACACTCAACACTGAACTTAACCATGATATTCATCCACAACACAACATGAATACCAAACTTATTGAAACATTAAATGACACCCTACAAAAATACCTTACAGTTTACACGGGAACAGATCCCACACAAAGACCAGGTATACCTAAAATAAACATAAACAGCAAAACAGGGGAGATTTTATCTTACATGAACACATATATCTTACCACAGTACATTGAAGAAAATCCATCTTTAGAATACATACACCTACTTATTTACACTGGGGCTCTTACAGTTATATCCACACTGTAGGTAGGAAACCAATCCATAAAAACACACAAAAATTATACACCCAACAGAAACCTAAATGGCAAAAGCGGATTGAGTTTGAGATTGACGAAATCCGCAAGCAGTTAGGTAGACTTACACAGTTACACTAAAAACAACACTTCATCAAAGCAGAACAAACGCCTCAGACAATTATTTAAGAAGATTAAAACACACACCAGACATGAGCAGCACAATCAACACATTACAGAATACATGGACACATTAAAACAAAAGTCAGCTGCAAAAACACAACGCCTGAAGAGATACAAAACATGCACTCAGCGCAAACAGCAGAACAAGTTATTCGCAAACAATGAGAAGACATTCTATAAGCAGTTAAACAAAGATTATACACAGACACAAAACACTGGTCTGCCAACACAAACAGCACTCCAACATTATTGATCGTCTCTTTGGTCTGTCTCAGTTGAACATAATAGGGAAGCTAGCTGGATCAGGGAAGAGGAGCAATTAGCATCCACACTTTCAAACATGCCTTATACTGACATAACAGCAGATGAACTCTCACAAGTCATTAAACATACTCACAATTGGAAGGCTCCAGGTGTAGATAGGATTCAAAACTTCTGGTATAAGCGCTTCACCTGTTTGCATCTGGCCCTTGCAAAACAGATCTCCAACACTTTGCAAACACCACAGACATTGCCACATTTCCTCACACAAGGAATAACATACATGGTACCAAAGTCACATAACACTACAGATCCCACACAATATAGACCTATCACATGCCTGCCTACACTTTACAAAATAATAACTGCCTGTATCGCAAACAAAATTTATACACACATAGACACAAACAACATTCTCACTGAGCAACAAAAGGGATGCCGTAGAAACCACATGGGTTGTAAGGAGCAACTCCTGATAGACAGTGTGGTCCTACGGCAAACTCACAATAAACATCGACACCTCCATGCAGCCTACATTGATTACAAAAAGGCCTTTGATACTGTCCCACACTCATGGCTGTTATATACACTACGATTATATAAAATAAACCCTACACTTATCACATTTTTAGAAAGTACAATGCTGCATTGGAGGACTACACTACACCTCACACTCAACAGTGAAACCATCACGACTGACAAAATACAGATAAACCGGGGCATCTTCCAGGGTGACTCACTGAGCCCACTCTGGTTTTGTCTTGCACTAAATGCACTTTCCAACAGACTGAATAGCACAACTTACGGCTACACAATTAAACATAATAAAAGCTGCCACTACACGCTTTCACACTTACTCTACATGGACGACATGAAAATCTACGCCTCCACACAAACACAATTGCACCAATTACTTGACATTACACAAACCTTTTCAAAAGACATACACATGCAATTTGGGTTGGACAAATGCAAAACTATTCACATTGAAAATGGAGTACTCAGGGAAGGGGACTTCACATTAGATGAACCAGATTACATTGCTGCTATGGAAAATGACGAATTTTACAAATATCTAGGATTTAAGCAAGCCAAGCTTCTGGAGCACAAACACATAAAGAATACACTCACTAAACAATATCTTCATAGGCTAGAGACAATACTTAAAACGCATTTAAATTCCAGAAATTTAATGAAGGCCATCAATACTTATGCCACGCCAATACTCTCCTACTCATTTGGAGTCATACAGTGGACACACACAGATCTTGAGGGACTTGAAAGGAAACAACGTAAACTGCTTACAAAGCACAGAAAGCACCATCCACACACAGCTATTGAAAGACTCACCCTGCCTCGTTCAGAGGGAGGCAGAAGTCTTATTGACATAATAGATCTACACCAGAAACAGACTCAGTCACTCAGAGAATTCTTTTACTCTAAACAACACACATCACCATTACACAAAGCAGTCTGCATGGCTGATACAAAATACACACCTCTGAATCTGAACAGCATGCAGAACACCCATAACATTCCTACAACATGCACTAAACTTCAATCATGGCTTGGAAAGCAACTCCACGGTAGACATCCTTCTGACCTCAACCAGCCACACGTCGACAAAAAAGAGTCGAACTTTTGGTTGAGTGAAGGGAGTCTCTTTGGGGAAACTGAAGGAACCATGATTGCCATACAAGACCAGGTTATTAACACTAAAAGCTACAGAAAACATATTATCAAAGATTCGACTGACGGGTCTTGCAGGAAATGCCATATCGCAGAAGAAACCATCCAACACGTCATATCCAGTTGCAAAATACTCACGCAGACAGATTATTTACACAGACATAACCAGGTAGCCAACATCATACATCAACATCTAGCTAAGATACACAAGCTAAGGGATATTCACACTCCTTACTATAAATATATCCCCGACACTGTCTTAGAGAACACCACACATAAACTATATTTTGACAGAGCTATAATCACTGACAAAACGATCCCTCATAACAGACCAGACATTACACTAGTAGATAAGCAAAACAAAGTGACTTACATAATTGATATCTCCATCCCCAACACACACAATTTACAAAAGACATACACTGACAAAATCACTAAATATACGGATCTTGCACATGAAATAAAACGCCTTTGGGGAGTTAACAGAGTACACATTGTTCCTATCGTTCTTTCTGCCACTGGGGTTATTTCACACACGCTACACAAAAGCCTGTCAACACTAAATTTAAACCCACACTTATACAAAACCTTACAGAAAGCCACAATTCTAAACACCTGTCATATAGTAAGGAAATTCCTACACCCAAACATCAATACTCCCACGAGTGCATAACTTTCCCTCCCTCGCATTTGAGTCCCTTGGGCTTTGGCCCTCTTTTGGGTCCGCCTCTGGGATTGGCTTCCGGATTTGATCCGAGTTTGGCTTCCCCAAACAATGATAATAATAATAATAATAATAATAATAATAATAATTTAATAATAATGTAACAACAACAGGGAAAAAGCCCACCACATAAACTGGAAAGTTAAACCCAATCCCAATGTTGTCCCCCCAACGAGCATAAGCCCAACCGGGGTTAATGAAAAGAAAATAAGTGACTTAATAATCGGACAAAAACAAGAAGAAAAAAAAAGAACGACATAAATAAAAATACGAAAAATAAAAAGGATCGGTCAAGCAAAAAAAAAATAAAAATAAAAAATAAGAAAATATCTTTAAATGAAGGCCCTCTGCAAAAAAAAAGGTCGATATCATTATAATAATATTTTTTTTAATTATAATGTAACAGCAACTGGAAAAAAAACTTTCAGATAAACTGGAGGTCCGAACTCAGTGTTGTCCCCCAACAGGCATAAGCCCAAAGTGGAGTTAATGAAAATACACTTAAAAATTAACGAAATATAACATATGAAAACAAAAGATAAAGATAAATAAAAGAATATGTTACACAGACACATGAAATACAACAAGTACTAATAATAACAAGAATGATTTTACCGCCAAAGCAGATAAAGGGAGCACGTTTTCATGTTATAGCATCGTACATGGATGTATTGAATTAATCAACATTTAAAACACTTAAGAGAAAATAAATAAATATGAGGTATTTGATGTATTACATGCTATATCTTAGCATTGAAAATTCCAATGGTACCATATGGTATCATATAGCAAACTTAGAGCACGTGCTACTAAACCAATAATCACTATCATTATTTACTCGTTATATACACTCATGGCACATTGTTACGCGTTGTTTGTTATATTACATGCCATATCTTAGCAATGAAAGTTCCAACCGTACCATATGGTACCACATTGTACCATTAGGCACGTGCTACCAAACCAATAACCATTATCATTATTTACTCGTTATATTCACTTATGGAACGTTGTTATGAGTTGTTTGATATATTACATGCCATATCTTAGCATTGAAAGTTCCAATGGTACTATCGGGTATCATATGGCATCATAATCGCACGTGCTACTAAACAATAACCATTATCATTATTTACTCGTTATATTGATTCATGGCACGTTGTTACATATTGTTTGATATATTACATGCATTGTCTTAGCAATGAAAGTTCCAATGGTACTATATGGTATCATATGGCACTATAATCGCACGTGCTGCTAAACAATAACCATTATCATTATTTACTCGTTATATTCACTCATTACTTGTTGTTACGAGTTGATGGATATATTACATGCCGTATCTTAGCATTGAAAGTTCCATTTGGTACCATTAAAACACGTACTACTAAACATTCACACCAGCAATATTTACGCGTTATATTCATTCATGAGACATCCTTGCACGTACACGTGCCATTAGACCAATATCTGCTATCACTAGTTACTCTTATATATTCGTTCACGATATGTTGTGACGATTTATTTGATATATTTCATGCCATATCTGGTCATAGGAAGTTTTTAAGGGGGTATCATAATGGTACCATTAAAGCACGTGCCAGTATTGTACGTACTTATTCCGGCTGTCTCACGTTCGTACTTGTTCGTGCTCTGTCCCATATTAATGGATTGGTGAAAACAGACTTGGAAAAAGTTAATTCGTTTTCAAGTTATCATAATAAATACTAAGCTCCCTAGAAATAAAAAAATTCTCTTGTTTTAGAGACCGAACTGCCCTTTCAATAATCGTCAAACACGTGCATCTTTCACGCGCACCATCTCATTAACGTTTACAGCACGCGCAGAGCCGAACCCATGTATGTTCTCAACACGCGTTTTCCCGAGGATGATTCGTATCTTCTAGCAATTCAATACATGCACTCTTTCTATTGTAACACAATGAATTGTGGGATTGTCTACAGACGGACGGACGGACAAACCGATCACATAAGCACATTTCTATATATAGAAAATGTGCTAAAACCACCACACATAATGAATCCCATTTAAAAAAATAAATAAATCGAAACAACAAACGAGGCTGAGTCAAGAAAAGAAAAACGAAAACTAAGCAGGAAAAGAGAAAACGAATAAGAGATAAAAACGAAGGAAAAAAGTTAAAATTAGCTAGACTACGACAGGGAAAAATTCCTGATATATTCAATAGAACTGTCGTTAAGCTTTAAGTAAAAGACATTTGTTTTTAAAAATATCCAATAAAAGATAATTCTTATTATAAGAATTAATTAATTTAAAAGCTGGATTAAGATTCGTTACGTTAGTCCTCGTTCTGCCCAGGAACACTAACGACTGGTGCGTTCTTAAAGAGTTCGAAGTACGGAACCCTATTAAGTTCAGGGTTTGCGGAGAGGTAATTCTCCCAATTATAATCCTGATCAAAGTATTAAAAAATACCTTACTCAGAACATGCTGCAAATTAAATAGGGGAACCAGGGAGGCTTTGTCGGGAATTCGCGTAATACGAGCAAGAAAATTATTAAAATTAAGTAATTTAGTTTGTAAATGACAGAGTAATTGAGAATTGCTTGAATACCAGATCCAAGGGGCATATAAAATTTTAGAGAAAACAATTGACTTGTAAAGAATAAGAAACGTCTTGGGTTTGGTAAAGAAATTGGCCAGACGTTTGATAATACCCAAACGCCTACTGTTCTCAACCAATACAGAATCCAGATGATTGGTAAAGGTTAATTTAGAGTTGAAAATCACACCCAAGTCCTTAATAAAGGTGCGGCATTGGATTTTAGAATTATTCAATGTGTAATCATACAAATAATTAACAACTTTCCTAGAATAGGATATACAGAAAGTTTCAGTAACATTTAAAGATAGCCCATTTCGTTCGGCCCAGAGGCTGCAAACATCCTAAAGCAGTCCTCCCAAATATGGACAACAGAGTATAATTTTAAATCATCCACGTACAGAAGAGCCTTGATTTGAGTATCTTTGATTTGCGCAACAATATCGCAAAAGATTAAGCAATATGGGACCTAGTGGAGATCCCTGAGGGACTCCACTACGGATTCTCCCAATTGCATATACACCTTCCATATTCTTAATTAAGAAACTCCTCTCGGTAAGGAGCGAGGCAAACCATTTTTTTAGTTTGGTAGAGAGAGACCAACTTCATCGAGCTTTATCTAACAAAAGACGAATGTTTATGGTGTCAAAGGCTTTGCTGAAATCAAGATACACAGCATCAACCTTCTTCCACTGATCAATATGAGAAACCAAATAATGCAGTAAGCAAGCCAGGTTCGTAGAAGTAGATCTGCCCTTCCAAAAGCCAAGTTGCACTTCAGGAAGCGAAGGTCAATGAATGAAGGGAAGGGAAGAATTGTGATCGGTCTGAAATCATTTGGTGACTGGGGCGTGGTAGATTTAGGTACAGGAATAATAATAACAAGTTTCCAAGCTTTGGGATATACACCTGTGGCCAATGAAACGTTAAATAGGACCCGTAGAGGTTGCACAATTGCTGAGAGGCAACTCTTAATAATAATAATAATAATAATAATAATAATAATAATAATAATAATTGTTACAACAACGGGGACTAATCAACAGGAAGGGGGGGGGGGGGGTGTTGGACTAACCCACCAGATACACCGGGGAGTAAATCCTCATGTTGCCCCCAACAGGCCAAAGCCCAAAACGAGGTTAATGAAAAATACATAAAACTAAAAAGAAAAAAGAAAAAGAAAACAAAGCAAAGCACAGCTGAGTCACAAGAAAGAGAAAAAAAAGAAAGAAAAATAATAGTAGCAGAGCAAATTTCAAGAATTAATTTAAATTAGCAATAACAATATTAAAAACATTTAAAAAAAAAACGATGACAAGCAGCAGCAAATTGCTTCAGTCAAATAAATAAAAATGTTTATCTTTTATTTCATCCAGGTTAATATGAGCAAAATTCTCCATATAATTTTTAATAATCTTATCAATTGGATCTCTCTTACGCAAGTTTTTTCTCCACTTATGCAATTGCTTAAAAACATACCCCTTACGGATTCTTTTTATATCCTTAAATTTAAAATCCTCCAAGATATCGGGAACACTCATTCTCCCATGGTAGATACAAAGTAACGTAGTAAACAGGTGACACTTAATAATTAAATGAACGTTGAACACAGCACTCTTATTACATGGGAGAACCGCAATTTTAAGTCTGTTTTGTATAAACACTATCAGACCTGAAATTTTACGTTGTACAAAGGCCAGCTTTTGCGTATTCCCTCCGAACCAAATCCAAGTGCAATAAAGTAGTTTGGAAATCACAAAAGCTTCGAACAAAGTTACAAAAATGCCAAGATCGGAAAAAAGTGTGTAAGGCGTTTAATAAGACCCACACGGCGAGAAATATCGCAGTAAAGTAAATAAGACCCAATGACTCAAAAACGAACAATTGTCCGCGAACAACACAGCCAAATCTTTCACCATGTTCTTCCTCGCAAGAGAGCCTTCCATAGTACCATAATCGAAAAAGAGCGGAGCAGTTTTCCGATTAAATGAGGCAACAAAGGATTTCTGGATATTTAACCCTAAACTATTACATTTGACCCGTTGAGAAACGGCCAGAAGACCCTGTTGCAAGATCTCGCAATCTTGTAAAGATTCAATCACACCAATTTTATAGGTAGAGGAGCCAGCGCACAAGGAAGGTCAGCTATAAAAATATTGAATAGCAGAGGGCCCAAAGAAGTACCCTGCGGAACACTACTTTTTATTGGATACCCTGAGGACCCCGGATCCTAGTTAGTGAGCCTGAACCGTCTATCCGAAAGCATTGATCGAAGCCATTGTACTATAAAATCGGGGAGCTTTAAATATTCTAACTTTAAAAGCAGCAAAGCAACATTAACGCTATCAAACGCCTTGGCTAGATCAAGGAATAAAACATCCACTTGCGCTCTTCGATCCACATTGCGAGCAATAAAATGACAAAAAATAGCCAAGTTAGTCCGCGTGGAGCGCTTGGGCCTAAAAGCATGTTGCGCTTGAGGTAAGACAGGCTTAATATAGGCAGAAAGCCTATCCGCCAACAAGGTTTCCAACAGCTTTGCTGGGAAAGAGATCAGAGTAATTGGTCTATAGATCTTCGGAACCCTCGGGCCACCCTGTTTCGGAGTGGGACGGATGATAATCCGCTTCAATTCAGACGGACTTCCTTAGTGATTCGACATCTTGGTTCTACACGGCAGTTGCTAGGAAGAGTTTAAATCATTTTCTCCTTTCGAAATTAATTTTGGGTCGTCATAAAAAATGTAGCGATAAAACTTATTTTTATTGCACACATTCTGATCACTTATGTAGCCAAACTAGTGTCAGACTCAGCATATCTAATGCTTAGCAACCAAGATGGCGCGTTGCCAAGGGGTGGAGCTAACTGTTACGTCGCTCGTGCGAAGTCCATAAAGGCACTCTAATGTCTGTAACCTGACAACGCCATCTGTTGGTCAAAAATCGAATAAATCTGGCATTAATTAGTTTGTCCTGGAAAAAAAAATCCGATCTCATTTCAATCGTTTCTGTGAAAACAGAACCTTTCTATCTGCATTCGTGTGCGAATTATTGAGTTTTAACGTCTTTCCTATCTTTAGGATCATCCTGTAGAAACAAGTCATTTACGGTCAGCAGGAGATGTTTGAATGAATTTAAGATGTAATCTGAAGAATATCAAAACGCTGATTGAAAATGCTGACTCAAATTTAAAGTTGATTTAAAACGTGATATCTTCTTAAAATATGAAATTGAAATTATGTACAGTAATATTGCGTGAGCTTTGGATTAAGCAGATGGTTTTATATGAACTTAAACTTCAAAATAGAACGAATCTTTTACAAAATGGAACTTGATCACGTAAAATATTCTTCATGATCGAGGGGGAGGGAGGGAAGCCAAAAAATAAATTGCTATTAACACTAACGGATGTCACTTTAATTATCTACAAGATGTCACTTAAATTAATCTACAAGATGTCACTTTAATTAATATTATCTAATAACTAGTTGCACTTTATAAAATATATCTATTTTGAAAAATGACCTGCGAATATTCACTCTTTTCTTTTTAAATTGTATGTTTATACATATGTACAAAAAATAATTTGTATTTCTTTAAAATTTTATGAGTTGTGACCTGATATAATTTTCTCCAAAATTTCGCTTCGTCATTGCTGCATTTCGAATATTCTATTAAAAAAGAATAAAAAAAATTAAAAAAAAAACGTGGAGGATAATTGCTATCTAGAAACCAATTAAACTGATATCAAGGAAATAACTTTTCTTTCTGGATCAATTTCAACTCGTTGACACCGAGAAATATTTTGTAAATTTTTGAGTCATGCAAATTATTTTTGGAAAAAGATTTCTTTAAATATAATATGTTTAACAGCCATTTTTTTTTAAAAAAAGTTTTTTTCTTAGAATTATTCTTATGCACTTTTTTTTTAAATTTCTGAATAAATTGTTTTCATATTATTCGTAACGCTTCAGTTAATTTTCAATTTCCGTTCAGCTTGATGAGATAAATAAAGTTTAGCAAATATGCGGTTGATATTTAATTTGCATTGAAATAATGTGTATTTAATGTTTACCTATTATAACCAAAGAGTAACCTTTTCTCTATTTAAATAGCTTTTTTATATTTTAATGTGAAACATTCGTACTAAAAAAAAAATTCTGAGGTCGAGCCAAAAATTATTTTTTATGTGCAATTACATCGCCATTCTGTAACATCAGAGATAAGAGTTTTTTTTTTTTTGTTGTTTTTTTAAAATCAGATGCTTTTTTTTTCTTTAAGTTCATCTTTCACAGATATACTATTATTGATGTTATGGACTTCATGTGAAGTGAATTGTGAACACTATTTTATTCGGTGAAATAAAACAAAATTGTTAATGTTTGCACATGAAAAAATTAAATTGTTCCAGTTGGTCAAGAGTAATAGCTAACCCTTCTATCAGAATAAACACTAACCT
The DNA here is from genome assembly GCA_023313115.1 of Rhysida immarginata. Lineage (NCBI taxonomy): Eukaryota > Metazoa > Arthropoda > Chilopoda > Scolopendromorpha > Scolopendridae > Rhysida > Rhysida immarginata. The sequence goes on from JAHWFO010117657.1 coordinate 370,838, forward strand.
TTCGGCTCACTGCACAACTGCAGACTTTCCTTTGAATGGTCATCTGGTCATTATCAGTGAATAGGCTCGAAATAGTCACGTGGTTAGGCCTCGGAGCTATTTCAAACATCTCTATCTCTCTCTCTCATTCATTTGCTGGCGATGGTTGAAACGGTAAAAAAGTATCTACACGGATCACGCAGATTACTCAAAGGTTGGCCGCTCCTGCTACCTGTCATCTTCATCTGTCTAGTCATTCTCGTAGGAAGGAAAAGCCGATCAGAAGACAACGATGTTGTTAAAAAAATTACAGGTTTGTTCCTGAATATAATAAACACTTTTAGTGCACAAAAATATCCCGTATTAAAACAATGGTACAGAGTTCAACATGCCATATTGATTCAAGGGTATTTAGAAACAGCTTGTTAATAATAGGAAAAAAATTATGGTATTTTTGGAAGATGTAATAAGGTATTTCAGACACTTCATTTATCCACAAATTTGCTAAATACCCTTAAACTGTTTTGAATGCAAACTTCTAAATCAAGACTTTTTTAATTAAAAAAACAATTATAAAATGTATGTGCAGAGCAATGTGCTATTTTAAATAACTTGTCATATTAGCTTTCCGTTCAGAGGATATTCATGTTTTAATATATTCAATAATCTGCTGGATTTTTTCAAACATAGCGTTTATATGAAGTGGCCTTAGGCAGAATTGTAATTACCAGAACGCCAATTCTCGAACGTATAATTATCTGAACTATAAACAACTCCATTCGTGACCTAAAAAAAAGGTGAAATTAATTATAATTTGGAATATTTTACGAGTAATATAAAATAGGGTAGTTGTAATTAATGCATTATCAACGGATAAATTATATAAATCATTTTTTATGTAATTCTGTCCAATTATCCAAATTTTGTAAAGCATCTTTCTTACGAATTTTCTTTTATGTTGAATTGAATAATTTAACTCAATTTAGTTATATTGTTTCCTTCAAAAATTATATCTCCATTCCATTAATTTAAAATTTACTTGCTCCATATCCTTATTATACTGCAATACGTACAGGGGGTGGACAGAATAATAGGAACACCTTTCGATTTAGACGTTTTGTCGAATATCTAGAAAAATATTGGACGAATATCCTGAAACTTCAGGGGTGTAAAAGGCATATTACACCTCATATATTTCAGCGAAGGTTTTGTCCCAAAGGAAAATAGGAGACCAGCAACAAATTAAAAAAAAAAATTAAGTTTTCGATAACTCTGTAAAAAAATAATGTTTGAAATGCGTTGTATCTGTAGCATATGATTAAGAGGCTTTTTTTTTTTTACTTATCTGTGTTCATTTGTATGAGAATAGCACATATGTTCATGGAGATTTAAAGGTTTCTTTAAAAAAAATAGAAATTTTTTATAAGTTTATTGTTTATATCATGCAGGGTTTTCACCCAATTTCAGGAAACTGGACAAACTACAGTAAAGACAACACCCTGCAATCAGAATATTTAAATATTAAATATTTGATGAAATATGAGCAATTTTACTAAATAATATATAACTACGCATGCGCAACGTTACCAAAATGTTTTTTAGCATAATTTATTAGCCAATTGTCTAGAGCTTTTGTATAGAGCTACTGAAGTATCACAACTCTTGAGAAGTGCTTTTGGAACAAATTGGATAGGACAGTTTGGTATTGTTCGGTGGCCCTGAAGATTAGATTTGGGGGGGGGGTTATGTGAAGGATGCTGTGGTATCAAACTCTTCCCAGAGACTTGGATGAGTTGAAAACCAGAATTCAATATGCATGTACAAACATTTCTTGAACAACATTTACTAATGCTTATGCAAACCAGGTGTTACGATTTCAATTATTTATTGCTTCAGATGGAACTAAATTGAAGTTTCTTTAATTTTCTTTTGAAATAAAAAAAATAAGTCACTTAAAAATGTTGATTTAGGGGTAAACATTGTACTATACAAGTTTACGTTGCCACTTTTGTTGTATCTTACACGGTTAAAAAGTTACGTTATGATTTGACCCTTTAAAGAGGTCAAAGGTCAAATTTGACGTGAGCATCAGATTGCGCATTTTTACTTTCCTGTAGCATAGTATTAACAGATTGTTGACAAGTTTGATACATTTGTAGATATTTGGGTGGATCACTTCTAAGTAAACACTCTGTATATAAAGAAGAAAGTTTGTGTGTTGGTTTCTTATACAAATCTACAGTTTTATTCAATTCTTCATGAAATCTTCAGAGCAAGAGGAAGATTACTATCTACATGAAATTTCGAAAAAATAATTCAAAAGTTACTAGTCCCGGATTTCCCTAGTTTTTCACAAGTTGTCCCGGTGTCCCGAACACATTTATTCGGGACGCTAATTGTTCCGGTATTTGAATCTGTTGAATTGTTTGCATCCTAAGAAAAGAAAAACATGATTAAAGTATTTTTTGACTAAGACCAACGCATACACACTTCTCTGCATGGCACGGAATGGAGCAACCGAGAGATTGCTGCTTGATCTTTCTTTAGTGGTTACTTCGCGTCAGCTGACGCAGGAAACACGTGCTTGTTGTCATAAGATTGACATAAAAAATCGAGCTTGAAAGAAATTACAGACATTTATCCTTACCCTGTATACTCGACTGAGATGAAAGTTGTAAGATGGATAAAAATCCAGGATATTCTTTTGTATGGAGAAGTTAATTTCTATTCTCAACCCCCTCCCTCCCCCCTCTAAATACCGTAAATACCCGAATTTGAATGAAAATGGTCACTTAATGTTTTCGTTAACAAACGCGTTTCTAGCCATGATCATATACATGTATAGAACTAAACATGTAGCATGCTTAGCATTCTGTAGTAAAACATTCAGCTGATGCATCATCTCTATACACGTGCTTCTATGCTAGGTTAGTGTTTTTTTATTACCCAGATTTGCCAGGATTTGTCTCTGAGAGCTCTCGAATCGCTGGGAATTTTTTCAGATACGAATCTTAGATTGCCATATTCAATATGGCGTTGCCCACAGTGCCAATAATAATAAAAAATTAAGTTTTGTAGAATAAAAGTGCATACATGAAACATTTAGACGTGGAGTCTGTAAGCAAAAAATTATAAAGAAGGCTTAAAAATTAAAAAAGTTTAACGTTGTGCTTATTACTCAGGTTACTTTTTAAGTGTCCCAGTTTTTGTTTTGAAAATCTGGGATCCCTAGACCAGTATCACATAGTATAGAGAAATAAGTAGAACGTCTAGAGTGATATGGATACTTAAACGTTTACTGCCGACGCGTTTAAGTTTTACACAATCTTCAACGGGCATTAACAAATGTAAAATAAAATCATCAATATATATAGGTAAAAACAGTGATAGGACCACTGTTTGGTGGTTTACAATGCTGCAATTGGAAGAAATCATAAAAAACAAAAACTTAAAAACGAAGTTGCGATCGAAGGGCGGAACTAATAGAGGTATCTATTTCCGGTCTGTCTTGTCAGTAAAATCAATTACGAAATCTATGATAGTATCCCTATCGAAAGAAACCTGGTTGTTTAGCAATTTGTCCTTGTTAAGTCGTAGATGTTTCCTTATCCCCATTTCTTCTTGTATGGAAATTCTTTCGGGGTTCTTTCCAATCCATATAGTTGTCATACAGAATTCAATTGGGAGTATAGTAAAACTCCAGCTATCCTCTCCCTAACTGCGATTGGTCGAAGCCTAATTGCAACGCGACGTCGTGCTGCAAGCGCTTTATTTTGTTTTCTTTATAAAGAAATGCAATTCATATATGTTTAATGGTCCTTAAAACTAAGTAACAATGTAATCATACGCAGGGTGAGAAAGCCGAACAAGCGCAGTTTGGGATATGTCTGTTAGTGACCAGATGTTCAGCATAGGCTGACTTCTTATCCTTGTTTAATCAGGATCTTCTATGTTCCTTGTATCTGACACTAAATGATGGTTTCGTGGATCGGATATAATATGCTTCGCAGTCCGAGCATTCCAACTCATACACCACACATAGTTTATACACGTTCTCTTCTTGGGTCTTCTTCTTGGGGTTAAGGAAGAATATAGTATTATTCGTGGTTCTGGAGGCCACTCCCAAGCCATGTTCCCCAAACATATAACTTGTCCCATCCTGAAAAGTGTCGAGACGAGCTTGAAACAACGAAGAAATGAAGTCAGCAAAATCAACATGGAAGGTGTAGCTTCACTTACAATAACACCAGAATCAGAAAAATAACCAACGTTTTTCTGGAACATGGAAGGTGTAGTTTCTCCGCATGTCACCTGCCATCCACAGAGTAAAAATCCAGTTGCTGAAACTTCACTTTTAACTACGGAAATCTCATAAACGGTTTGTTATCCGAACCATGTTTATATGAACTTTTGTTTTCATCCCACTGTGGGGAATCACCACCAGAAGGTTGTGACAGCGCTTTAGATACACCCTGTATATTGCATAAACTATATAGGGTATCCATTTAAATGAAGACATGGAAATATCTCGAAAACAAGGAATTAATCCTTCCGAGGAAGGTATAGGAAAGTAGCGGAAGAGCTGAGGTCATCTAGTAAACCCTTTTATCTGCACTTTTTACCCCCCCCCCATTTTTTAAATCGAAAAATTGATTTTCTCGAACATAGTATTTTAAAATGAAAAATAGCTATATCTTCTATCTATATCACATGCCATATTTTGCCTTAATTCTAAAGACCAAGTGACTGCCACCTCCACAACTTCGACCCAATTGGGACAAGTTGGCCCAAACTTTACAGTAACGTCGATCTTGCTTAGAGGAATCTGCATACCGAATTTCATTCCTTTATATGCATAAATACGAGTAGACGTTTTGGTCCCCTCTAATATCCGCCCCCGAAACTCCGACCCCAGTGGGTCAATCAAAAACCAAACTAAATAGTGAAGGTGAACATGCCCATAGCAAGCTACATTCCGAATTACAACCTTTTATCTCAAAAAATGTGGAAATTATGAAGGGGACGGACGGACAGACAGACGGACATTGTGAAAACAATAAATAGCTCCATTCTTCTCCAAACTTTGAAATCTTAAATAGGAACCCCTATTTTAATGGTATATTCAAATTGTATACAATATTCGAGAAATGTTTTATTCTTAGTGGTTTTTCAATTGATGCAACCGTTTAGGAGATAAAGGCCCTGAAAGTAAGGAACTTTTAAAGTGCTGAACCCAATTTTATCGATGAAAACAAAGAGATAGAGAGTGGTTCTTATAGACATTCCTATTCTACTTTTTAATGGTCTTTAAGAAACCGAAGTCAGAATTTCCAAAATCCAATATTTTTCAATACACACGCACAGATTATGCCTCCATAGGACTGCTCCCCCCAACACTTTGTTTGTGCACTAAAAAATTATGCCTTGTGAGGGAGAGGGGGACTATTTTTTTTGCTAATGAATTTTCCCCGCGAAATAATTCACTTTTGATCTTGGACAGTTTTTCGTATACAGTGCTTTGTTTCGAGATATTTCCATGTCTACACTTAGCCTGCGTCTAGAAAGTAACCGCGAGGCGAATATTCGCCACCGCTTGCGCCTACTTGAACCCCAATCCGTCTCAAAAATCTCCACGAGGTGCGCATGGTAGTGACAAAAGTTCCTCCTTCTCCACCGCGAGTCATCCTGGTCATTCGCCGGTTGTTTCCTGAGCTTGCTCTTCGACGCTAGTAAAAATCATGGCTGCTGATCTCTCGATAGAAAATTTTCAAGTCGCTATACAGGGAATTTTTCAGCGACAAGATTTTTACGGATGAATTAGAAGCAACGAAACTTCATAAAAGTCATTTCAATAAAGAAAGTATAGAAAACAAGATTACACAGAGTATAAAAAACCCGACTTTGATGAAACTTTCACTATCGTCTATAGTCTGTCCCAGTTATCTTGAGCCCAAGTTCGAAATGCGCAAGTGCCTGTTACCATGGTGACGCGCGCCTGTTGGGTCCTTTTTAACTTCATTGGAGCAGTCTCCACGTGAGTCCATGTAAAACGTAAGCAAACGTTAGCGAAACGTATTGACAAATTCAGAAATATGGGAACTATATGAGCACGCGGAAGTACTTCTGCGAAATTAAAGTGCGCAGAAGCACCTGCGCATTTCGAACTTAGGCTCAAGATAACTGGGACAAACTATAGTTATAACCAATCCATATCTTGAAAACTACTGAACCGATTTTCATGAAACTTGGACCATTCCCTAAGTTGAAAGATACATAATCCAATAAAAAAAGAATATTTGCAATTCGATTTCTAGTTTCTGAGAAATACGCGGACAAACATACATACATACTGTAGCGTACCGTTTTTTTTGCCAGATCATTGTGACTAATTTAAGATTTTGGGGACTTTATTCCTTTATAAAACCGACTTTTTGCGGCCAATTCTTATGTTACTCATATCTTATGAACTTAAAATATAGTAAGTGTCTAATTTAGCTATGGCTTGGACGTTTTTTTTTGCCTGTCTTGAAGTTTTTTGAACAACAATCGGTCGATAAAATCTAAATTTTTCATTTTTTCCTAAGTGTTGATTCTTTTGTTTATAGCAGAACTAATATTGCCTAGAAATTGTCTTTTCGTTCTTATCGCGGTTACGATTTAGAGAATTTGAGATTTTATTGAGGAGGAAGCATGAATCGTCAGATTCAATATTTATTTGTAAGAATAATTATAAATTTTTTGAAATATTCTGAAAATATTTTTTATCTTTATTGTTTTAATTTTTTTTTCTTTAAGAACATGTATTTAAACAGATTGTTTGAATTGCGCACTACGCTTTCTTTTTCCTCTCCTCTATTGCGTGCGATTGTTGATATTTAAATAGACCTTTGTTATCCGGTGTTAGTCTTTTAGAGCGTCGCGTTATTTTTTTTTCTCGGAGCGCGAGTCTACGTGTCTCGTGTCCGGGTGATATTAAAATTTTTTTTTCTTCTCCAAATAAATATAATTTTGGTTAAGCACTTTTACTTCTGGTCGGAGAGCTGTGAGTCAGTTAGTGAGGCAGCATGAGTGTGGACGGTATACGTTGGCCGACATCGCCTTGAGCTGCCCTTAGGAGTCCGACTTCGTATTTTTTTTTGAAGTCGTGTTTCCTCTCGGAACATAGATTGAAGAGCCTTCTTCATGTTTGATATGGTGCATTTCCCAATCCTGTGTCTGGTAACGCAGCCGTCGTTTGAATGTTTTACACGTTGGTGAGGCCTGTTACTTTGCTTTATTTTATCACTGGCGTTTCGACGTTGGCGATCGTTCTTCGTCTTCAGCAATTTATCTCCATTAACGCCCCTCGCTGCGTTAATTTTATTTAGAAGAAATGTTGTCCCACAAGTTTACTTGGTTACCTTCCCCGCGCGAAGGATTAATCATGTGTGGTGAGAACCCTTCTTGATTATCTTCCCCTCGTGAAGATTGAAGATTATTCTCGTCGAATTTTTTGAATTTTTTTTTGTTTGACTTTCTTGCTTTTGGAAGTCATTCCGTTAAAGGAACATAATTTTTACTTTGCTGTCGACAATTTTTTTTCTTCGATGTTTCTTCCGATGTTCGTTCGTCGTGATGCGTACCGCAAGTATTTCAAGTCTTCATCAAAGTGGTGTCCTCTGACTGTTTTCAAGCTTTATGTTCACCGTTGATGAGCCGGGTTTTCTCCTCTTCACGGTGAAGTTTATGATCGGCATTTGCCTTTGAGCTGGGTTTTCTCCTCACCGCCAGTGCTGATCGGGAGCGTTTAGCCTATTGCGGACTACTAGTTATCATCCAAGACTACTCATCATATTCTTTACCGTCGCAACACATTTTGGTCAACAGATCTTCTTGTAGAAGCGTTCAGTTAGCATGGCCCTCGTACCGATCGACTCTCACCGGACCATCTACGAATCCAGAAATTTCGAGCCATGTGTTTTCCCCACTAGTTTCCAACGCAGGTTCCAACTACCTATTGAATTCAGAGTCAATTTTTAATGTTTTGGACTCTAGTTTTCAATTGCTCTTGTGTCCTTGCAATTATTTATTTTTAATGTTTTTTTTGTGTGAATCTAATCAGCTAGTTCTATGTAATCTTTAATTTTCTTTCGTTTTTTTAAATTTTTTTTTTCATTTTTATTTATATTTTTCATTTCTTTTTCCAGGACCTCGTTCTTGTTTGAGTCTGTTCTTCCCTCCAGTGCCGTCCGCAACCCTTTGTTCGTTTAATTTCGTCCGTTACCTTCGTCCTATTAAACACTTTGTCTTTTAAGCTTCTCACGTAATTTATTATTAGTCAGTGTTATTTTTTTCACCTTTAGGTAACGTTTGTTGGAGGTTCCTGTTTTCTTTATTTTTTCTTTCACTTATAGCATTCTTCTGAATATCCATTTGTAATTTTGTTTGCTTCTTTTGATAATTTTTTGTTTTATCTTGTCAAATTTAATTTTTTCTTTTATTTTCAAATACTTATGTCTTTGCTCCGAGTCCCGTCTACTAGCTCCTCTGGTTGATCCATGGTTAAGAGTTCTACCCCTTGCTTGTAATGCTGTCGTCGGCTCTCATCTTCTTTGGTCATCACTCAGCCTGCTGCCGATGCATAGTGACCTTTGTCCCGTTGCAACTCTCCATGAGGCGGACAATTTATTCAGGGCTTCATCGGACTTCCTGATTCTCTGGACCGATTAATTTTTGTTTTTGAGTACCATCTTTCGGGACCATTTGTCTTCGTTGAGCATCGCTTTCTTTAACACAAAAAAAAAAAGAAAAGGTGTAATAAAGAAAAATATTGATTTGGAACTTTATTGGTTTCTTTACGCTCATTTTTTTGACTAAGTTCAAAAGTTAACTCGGTTGGGAGTTAATCAACTAAAGGGATTTGTTTGTTTTTTTTTTTACTTAAAGAATCGTACCACGATATTTTAAGTTGGGTTTCTTTTATTTGCGATTTTAATTTTTAGGTCAAAGTTTTTCGTATCCCCGCGTTGCTCTTAATTGGGTATTGAGAAGGAGTTCCTTTCCTTAATTTCGAGACGTATAATTTTGAAGTGTAAGGTATTTTCACTAGCTTAACAAAGGGAATGGAGGAGGGGGGCTTTTTATGTTAGACTAGAGGTTTCTCCTTTAGTTTGGCTGAACGTGCGGGTAATTGCAGTACCAATTACTAGCACGTTACAATACATACATACACTGATGAAATTTGGCACACCTGTTTAGAAGCCCACACAGAATAACATATGCGAATATTGTGCAATTCCAACAATATTAAATGCATACATGTCGAATTGATAACCTCCTTTTTTTGAAGTCTGTTAATAAATTCAATTTTACGTTTAAATAAAATATTAGCAAAAAATAAAAAACAAAAAACACTGGCTGGTAACTTGTAATATACAGCTCTACGACCCCAAAAAAATTAATGTTCTATAGGACGATATTTGATTGTGCAGATTTAATTCTTAAGTTAGGAATAAATTATGTCGTATAATATAAAAAAAGCGTAAAAAAACTCCATCAAATATTTTTCCGCACAGCCTGCTGCACGTTATTAATAATAATAAAAATAATAATAATAATAATAATAATAATAATAATAATAATAATAATATTAAATAATGCTGGTCTTACCATTACTGATGGATGGATTGGATATTAGTAACTGTTTTGCCCAGCATTTCAGTGAAACTGTCTCTACTTCTTTCAACACCTCTCGGAGGACAGTCTACCTATTGTCCCCCTATTGATAACCTCATCTTAACTGAGTTCACTGATAGAGATGTTGCATACGGCATTAATAGATTACGGGACAAGCCTTGCAATTCTCCGAAAGAGGTTCCTCCCTTTATTCTTAAAGGCCTTCGAATTGTCATAATTATTCCTCTTAGGCTCATCTTTAATTTGTGTCTAAAAGCTGGTCACTATCCTAAAATATGGAAGAGTGCGGTTGTGGTTCCTGTCTTTAAGGGTGGTTCTGGCAAACAGATTGACATTGCTAGCTATAGGCCATTATCTATCCCTCCATCCACTGCCAGTCTTTGAAAATATCATTCATAAATATCTTCTACAACATGTCCTTCCTCATGTTCCTGCGTGTTAACATGGTTTCATTTCCCGACGTTCCGTTGTGAGCAATCTTGTATCTCTCACCACTCATGCTCATGATGCTCTTTACCACTGTCAGCAACTTGACGTGGTCTACATTGATATGCGAAAGGCGTTCGACTCTGTCATTCATGAGTTACTAATTAAAAAATTGCGTGCGTATAGGATTGTTGATAGACTCCTTCGGATAATGCGTTCTTTCCTGTTGGATCGACAGTGTGTTGTATCTATACGGCATCATTCATCATTGCCCTATAGGCCTCACTGTGGTGTTCCACAGTGTTCTGTCCTAGGGCCTTTATTATTTCTTATCTTCACTGCTGACCTCTCCGAGGTGATAAGAAACTCCCAGATGATGTGAAACTTTTTGCTAACATTAAAAATAGTCTTGATGCTCACCTGCTTCAGCAAGACATTTATAGTTTATGTCGTTGGTGTGAGCAGAATTATTTTGCAATTAATGCAACCAAATGCTCTGTTCTTACTGTGACAAAAAAGACCAATTTTATCGAGTTCTCTTATCATGTTCGTGGAAACGTGCAAGTTACCAAACGCTGTGTCCGTGATCTTGGCGTAATCATTGAGAGCACACTTTCCTATAATTCCCATGTTAACTCTGTTCGTCTGAAGGCTTACAGAGCTCTTGGTACCTTTTTGCGCAATAGAGCCGATTTTCGGTGCCCTTCTACATTTGTTCGGCTCTGTCGGAGTCTAGTTTTACCCATTTTGTCCTACTGTTCTGTTTTATGGAATGGGGGGTTCAAATTGGCAGTCTTGTAAACTGGATAAGGTGAAAAATGTCTTCCTCCGGTTTCTGAAGCAGAAATTCCCGAATTTTGATATACCTTCAGATCTGTGTGCACTCTCAGACATTAGAATGAAGACTGATCTTACCTTTCTTATGAATGTTTTAGTAGGGAAGGTGGATACTCCGAACCTTCTTGAGTCCATTTTTATCCGAGTACCTTCCTATATTACGAGGAAGCCCGTGATGAAGCTTTGGCCCCCTATTAAACTCAGAGATAAATTTCGTCTGGACACAATGTTCAGAATTCAAAAATTATACAATGAGAATTCTGATGTCATTGATTTATTTAACTAATTTTTCTCATCATGTTACTATCCCATCATGTTTGTGATTATGGTTGTATTTATTGTTTATCATTTATTGAATTCATGCTTGTCATTTTGTATTTTTATATTTTTTTGTATTATTTTTTGTATTGTATTTTTTTTTGTTTTCATTTTAGCCACTTTTAGTATGGGTAAAGGGGCATGGTGCCATAACATCCCTCTCAATGATAATTTTTAATATATTCGCGTTATAAACGAAATAAAGATGCGAGCCTGCGTATATCAGCCGAAGGTTCAGATGAATCCGATGTTAATAATGAAATAGAACACCAGCTGTTGCTACTGCTTTCTCATACTTCTTCCAGTAATGCAATTATATTAAAATGTAAACACACTTCAACCATTAAAATATTCAAACTAAAATATTTCAGAAAAAGAGAGATTTAATTAAAAATACTAATGATAAATTTAGAAGTTTGAATTTAAACTAACATTTTTTTATAATTAAAAAAATATCAAATTAGGCCTTAAATATAACGTTTAAAACAGTTGATTCTCAAGCAAGATAATGTGTAGTTTTAAATGTTATATTTAGGCCTTAATTTGAAAATGTTTTAAAATTATAAAAAAAAATAGTTTAAATACAAAATTCTAAAATTATCATTAGTATTTTTTAAATAAATCTGTCTTTTCTGATTATTTTATTTCGTATCTTTTAATGCTTGAAGTGTGTTTATATTTAAAAATACGTAATATCTTTTTATTTCAACGTATTATCTCAAATAATGCAATTAGTTTTCTGTTTTTCTCGTGCCTCTTTTCTGGTGTTAAATGATGGTTGTTGTTATTAGCTGATGCAATGGCGACATTTATTGAACCCCTTGTTGAACCACAGCGTCTCGAAAGTCACCGTGACCAGATGCGCCTGCGTGTGATCATACCATCTGATATGGAAATCGGGCGGTCGTTACGCAGTTACTTTCTAGACGCAACCTTAAATGGATCACCCTGTATAGTTTATGCAATATACAGGGTGTATCTAACCTCCTGTCACAAACTTCTGGCGGTGATTTCCCACAGCGGGATGAAAACAAAAGTTCATATAAATATGGTTCGGATAACGAACTGTTTATGAGATTTCCGCAGTTAAAAGTGAAGTTTCATCAGCTGGTTTTTTACTCTGTGGATGGCAGGTGACATGCGGAGAAGCTACACCTGCCATCCACAGAGTAGAAAAACCAGGTGCTGAAACTTCAATTTTAACTGCGGAAATTGCATAAAGGGTTCGTTGTCCGAACCATGTTTATATGAATTTTTTTTCACCTCAGTGTGGGGGATCACCACCAGAAGTTTGTGAGAGGGGTTTAGATACACCCTGAACATAACATTCGTTAAGACATGTTAATGAAGAGTCCATCCCACCTCTGCGAATTATAAAACAAAATGGAATTTGTAAAAAACAAAAAATTCCTGTCGCTCAGGCTTTTCTTAGAATTGATAGTTATTAAAAATTAACATTTTCTTGAAAATCTGGAAAATATAAGCAGTAACTGCAGATAATGGACAGTTAGCAGACTATTGATAAATATTGCAAAAGCAACAGAGGAGGCATTCCATTCGCTCGGCGCTGTATCAGTTTCGCCAGCACACTGCTCCAACTGAGCAAGTGGCGGCCGTCGACGATCCAAGCGTATCAACAGAAGAAGCAGTACTGCTAGACCACACAAAGTGATGAAGCCGAACTTTTGCTTCAAGACATCGAGAGCAGAATGCGAAATGCAACAACAGGTTACCAAGTAGTGAAGATTGTTGGAATTACAGAGAACACAGACACAAACGATAATGTACATCCACTCCCAGCCAAGAAGAAAAAAAAAAGCAAATCCCATGGAAGAAATTGAGGTCGCCTATTGAACAACTGATGAAGGGGAGTCGGCTATCCAACGAAAGACAAGGCTTCAGCGCCGTTTTCGAAATCGTGACAAAATAGCAACAATCTCTTTGACAAAGTAGCAACAAACAACCTTTTGTTTAATGGATCCGTTAATAGATTCGTTAATGAATTTTAGAGGGGGTATAAATAGTTCCAGAGGGGTATAAATAGGGCTCCGTCTACCAGTTGAACTTTGTGTCACGTATAAAATTATGCGCAGTGGAAAAATTGATTTACGTAAAGGAATAAACAGCTTTGCAGTCATATTATTATTTACTGACAACATTGAAGAGGAATAAAATACATAAATAAATCTGAGAGTATAATAAAGAGAAAACGCATCCTCTAACACGAGGAGTTATATATAATAACAAACTGTATAGTTTGTGGAGAGTCACCTTACCAGACGACTTATAGGAAAAATAGTTTTCCGTTGAGCTGAAATATGATGGCTCACTTGGGTAATTAAGAAATTACAATTGATAAGACGTATCCCGGAACTGGATACCACTGAAAATGACGTCTGCGCTGAATGGCACTGGTTATGAAGATTCCTGAGAAAGTGGATCTTCTTGAATCCTTGAGAAAGACATTTAATGACCAAAAATAGGCCGCGGAAACGGGACTCTCTCCCCGGTGAGCGGCTACCCAAAGCGTTTATTAGTAGAAGCAGCAAAGTAGGCTCCTGCAATAAATAAAAAACACAATTAGCAGGCGAGCCTTTAAATACGCACGCTATAGACTTAGCGCGGGAAAGAAAGATAGCATTACATTTATGAGAGACTAGGAAACATTGAGAGAGAGCCAGCTTACCTCTAGATTCAATAGTAGGCTCCTAGGTCCTCTTGGAGAAATGCTTCTAGCTTCCAGGGCATAACTAAGATCCAATAGGAGCTCTGCAACTCGGTCGTGTCGCCAGGGACCTTCGGGTATACGCCCTGATGCTCTAACCACTAAGCTACCGGAGTTCGAGTTCAGTGGAATTTTCTTTACTATTTTTCTCTATTTATTAATTAATATCGGAGGTAATGGCGTGAAAAAAATCCTCCAAAGACCATTTTCCAATTATTATTATAATAATATTCGCCATTTAATAGTAAAGATAGTCCTGGCTTGCGAACAAGGGGCCGAGCTTTAAACTATGCTCATAGGGCATGTTTGATAGCGACAGCTTCCATGTTCGCAGTAGCTTAGTGGTTAGAGCATCCGGGCTTATACCCGAAGGTCCTTGGTTCGAGTCTAGGTCATGGAATTTTCTTTACTATTTTTCTCTTTTTATTAATATTACTATTAACGTTGTTGACAATAGATGGCGACTTCTTATTGGGCCTCTTACGCCGCGAGGGGCGCTGATGAGAGCGTGGCCGCCCGCGCTATTGCTCACAATTCCTTGTGACACTTTGTAACATTGTTTCGCCTCTTATGATGACGTTATGTCGAAACGCGTTAGGCAATAAAAACTTCGTTTCCAGTATCACTTTAGGCTTTTGTTTTCATTTTCTCATAATACCCATGATACTAGTCATGTCTTTCATCAGAATTTTAGAGGGCCACAGTTGGAAAGCGCCATCTATTGGGAGTATTTTAGAAGAATTCATTTCGGTTTTTCTATATGAATTTTTACTGTATTCATTCTAAGCTTTTTTACGTGTTCATTTTTACTGTACATTCACATTCAGATATTGCAAATTTCATCAAAAAAAGAGTCCAAGTAATGCCAGGGATATCAGCTACTAATAAATAATGCTATAAACAATATAAATAACTAATATACTAATATACACACACCGAAGAAAAATGTGGTTCATACAAACAAACAATACATTTTAAGTAGGTCTTATCAAATTAAAGATTAGAAACTTTGTTTTCGATTCCTTGGCTGCTTTTATCTTATCATTCTGAACAAAAAGGAATAAAAGAACATTTGTTACAGAATGTTCAGAAAGTAACGAGTTCGTATGGGTTAAGAGGTGAAAGAGCACCTTAAGGGACACAAGTTGCGTTCTGACGACGAGGTGAAAGCTGCCATTCAATCCTGATGTTGAAACAACCCAGGAATTCTTCTCCGATGGGTTCACCCGACTAGTCACGCATTGGCACAATGCGTGGAAACGAAATGGGGACTATGCCGAAAAGTGAATACTGTAGTAAATTATATAGATGACGAATGGAAGTATGCGGTACTAAAAAATTTTGAAAATCGATTACAAAATAAAAAAGTTACAGCCATGGAAACACCACTTTTCAAAATCCCTCGTATTTTTTGCGTGATTTTATTCAAGCGGTGATAGGATACCTTGTTTCACTTGGACCATAAAATAGTTAATGTGATATATCACTTCTGCGAAGTATGAAGAGGTGGGCATTTTCAACATTACACATGTGCATTAGTTTCTGAACACCCTATATAATGTTTAGGCCTTTGTTTATAAATATTCAACAGATTTTTTTCAGTATTTTTATGCTGGATATGGATTAATGATAATTAATTTACATAATTAAGAGAGGGTCATTTAGAATGTGTTAATTTCACATAATTAAGAACAGTCTTTTATTGCTGAGCTTACTCTGTCATATAGAATGAGAAAAAAGGCCAATTTTAAAACTTTGTTTCTTTTTAAATTTTTTATTGTTTTGAATAAACGTTTAAACTATTGTTTAGGTTATCCATTTTAATGAGAGTTAACCTAACAAAACGTATTAGCCTATAAAACAATACATGTGACTAAGGAGCTACTGAAAGATTCATTTCTTCATTTTCCTTCCGTTAAGGATAATGCTGCAAGGTATTTAGCTTCTTTTATAAAAATATCATTTTTCACTCGATAACATGCGAGATACCGTTCACCTCCCTAATCATGAACGATATTTTATTCAGTGAAGATAGCTATGACGCAAATCTATTAAAACTTGAATACAAACTTCAAGCTCTCATGTTATAAATTTAGTGCAAATGTCAGTAATTGTGGTAATTAAAATATATTATATACCCTTCATTTAAAAAATATGAGGCCACCTGTTTGATGCAGCTGTTGAATATAGTCTGCGCTATTACTCTCTGAATATAAACATTATAAATCATTATAAGGAAATTTATTCTTTTTAATAAAAAAAAGCAAATAATATATGCTTTAAATATACTCAAATTCACTTCTAAACTATATTAAATATAGAAATTTCAGAGATTACTTTGTTCTTTTTCCTGACATTTAGAAAAAAACAGTAAGGTATAATGAAGAAAACCTTTATTGCATTTATAAAAACTCTTAATATATAATCTATTACTATCGATTTAACTTGTTAGCTTTTAAATTTTCCAAAACTTACCACATTTTCGTAAAAGAGTACTTATGTGATCGGTTTGTCCAGATGTCCATCCGTTTGTAGACACAATCCCAACAGTGTGTTGCGTTGCAATGGGGAGAATGGGCATACTAAGGAGGAAGGGAAGGCGACACTTCTTACACTTCCTACACATGTGTATGCAATTAAGCCGAGCATCCGGTAAAACACTGCCCCCTGAAGGATAGAGGAACTCCTAAAGATTATATAAAGCGCGAAATAAAGCTCGAGACCTACGAGAGAGACAGGTCCTGAAATTCAAAGGTATTGAATAAGTAGATTCATTTTCAATTATTGTACGACCTCGTCCTTTTGAATTTTTTGATCAACTTGCCGCAGAGTATCTTTTTTCTATTTTTCGTTCTAAATCGTAATAATAAAAAATGTTATGAATTTATTAGAAATACGATTAACACAGATCCAATAAAAAGTTAGACGATTGGATTACTAATTTATTTTCAATCCTTTTCGATGATAACAGCAGTTCTTAATTAAAATTAATGACAGTTTAATTTAATATGTACAGCATTTAAGAGTAAAGATTTTTTGCTTTGTCCTCAGCTTTTCTCATGGTGTCGCCGTTGTTAGTTTTTAGTTCTGCTATGGTATTTTTACGGCCGGATGCTCTCCCTGACGCCAACCTCTAGGGGAGATGTTGGGACAATGCTTTAACGATTGGTATAAAGATCGTAGCAGCAGCCGGGATTGACGGCTTTACGTGCCCGGGGGGTAAAGATTGTATGTCATTAATGGTCACCCATCCCAGTGTTGCTTAACTCCTCAGAACCATAGCCTACAATGATAAGAGATTGTTCTTACAAACATAGATCTTCAAACAAAATTCTCTTACCATTGTAGGCTATGTCAGAACTGGCTTGCTTCACAGAAAGCTCACTAGGCCACGGCCTCCCCTAAAGATTTCAAACTCATTAATTCCGCAAATGAATAAATCATTATCATAACGTAAATTATTATATTATAAATTGTGTCCAAAGTCGCCGGTTCTTGCGGACGATTTCTGAAGCGATGTTCGAATAATGACTGTTTCACATCCTGGTGGCAATGTTTATAACAATTAAAATTGAAACCGGATATAACATATAGCTTTCTTCCATTCGTTAGCTTTCTTCTCCCTTACTCAGTCGCATTACCTTCTAAACTTCAGGCCCGCAGAGTAAAGAAATAAACAGAGCGGCTGTGCCCAACTTCCACCATTCAACTCAAATGAAGCCAAAGCAGATGAGCTGCAGCCGCCAGCCTTTCAGAGAGCAAATAACTGCAGCGGTGGCTAAATTTACGAGCTTCAGAAATTTGCTCGTAATTCAAAATAATTGTATCAAAGCAAAATTTTCAATAATAAATAAAAAAAAATTCAAATAATTCGTTCCAAAATTAAAAAAAAATTAATTCACCATACAAATTACCGGTGCTTTATTTATTTAAAGACTTTTGTATAGTAAGTCAGTTACTAACTGAGAAGAAGAGGATAACCGTATATAAAAACTTTATCGTGATAGTTTTTAATGCTTGAAAAATTCTATATGTTTTAATTAAAAAATATATTCAATATTTCTATATTCAGTATAATTGACAGAAGAGGACAAGACACAAGAACCCTGGAATAAAAAATAAATCTTCTTGTCTATATACAGGGTGATTCAAATTCAATGTAAAAAACTTTTAGGGGAGGTAGTGTGGGTGATTCTAAGAAAAAACGTTCATATGAACATGGGACCGAATTCGAATGATAACTGAGATATGAACAGAAATAAAAATGCCGCCACTAAAATTAACAGGTTAATAACTCAGGTTCTGTAACGCCTATGATAACGAATTTTGGTGAAATAATAGGGTACATAAAACTGTATACTGTTAAAACTCGATCGAATTCCAACGAGAAGTTTCGAGTTACGCACTCAAAATCGTAACACGCGCTGGTTAGTACTCGCATGTGAGCACTGCTACGCTTGAATGGCCAAGTTTTGCTTCAAGACACCAACAGCAGAGTGGGAATTGCAACAACAGATTACCAAGTAGTGAATAACTCCTTTGGGATTGCAGAACACAATCAACTAATGATCATGTACATGCACTGCCACCTAAGAAGAGATTTGAATCGTCCAAAGTGTACATCTAAAGTAAATCAAAAGTAAATCTAAAGGTGATCAAGGGATTAATTCGACTAACAAATTATTTAGGCTAATTATTTAGACTGTGCCATACATGGAGATGTCCACTGGGAGAATTTAAAAAATGTTTTTTCGAATTTTCATTATGAATTTTTACTTAGGGGAGAGTGGGATTGTTCAGACGCGGGTTGGTTCGGACAAGTCGATCTTTTCAGTCGAAACTATTCGCACGCTTCGAAGTAACGGTTGGTGTTCCCCGGCGTGTTTCCCTACGCCAAGAGCAAGGTCTAAAGTATTCAGTGATGTTCCCTGGTGATGAAGAGAGATATTTTAATCTGAGGCGGCACATCAAGAGGATAAATAAAGTCCTGGGCGACGCTGGGATAAATGAGCACTAACAGAAGATAATGGAGGGTTAGCAGACTATTGAGAAAGAGTGGAAGGGCGACAGAGGAAGCAGTTCCTTTGCTCGGTGCTCTACTACTGAGCAAATGGTGAGCGTGTCAACAGAAGAAACGACGACTGCCAGACACACAAAATGATGAATGGCCAGGTTTTGCTTCAAGAGTAGCGAATAATCCCTTTCAGATTGCTGGAACTGGTGAGTCCACAGACACAAATGATCATGTACAGTTCATTCCAAAAGTGTTTTCACTTGCTTGACAGGAGTTGAGCTAAGCGAAGTTGATCGGTTAAAAAGTCTAGTAGATTACCGAACATCGTAGATTAAAATGGACTTGGCCCGTCCAGAGTGGAAATAGGGATGAGGTTTATGAACTGGTGTGGGCGAATTACAGTAATTTTAACTGAAAAGATTAATCTCTACTTTTATATCTCGACTTTGCAGATGAAATATTTAACGCAATTATTAAAAACAAAGCAATAAATTTTTAAGAATATCTCAATAATGTTCCACGTAAAAACATCAGATGTTTAAATTATTGATGAAAATAGGAAAGAAAACTCCACAGGCTGAATTCGAAGCGGGAACCTTCGAAGAGCTGAAGTTTCCCGGTTCGAATCCAAGCTGTGGAATTTTCTTTCTTATTTTCATAAATAAATATTTAGTTTATTTATTTATTTCCTTCTGTATTTCGAACATTGATATTTTTACTTATTACTTTTTAAATTCTCTAATATTTTGATACCGAAATTGTTCATGCTGCCATATATTTTATGCTTATATTTTATAAGAAAAAGAAAGCCATTACGATATACCTTATAATAAGCAGCATAGTGTATACTGCTTAAATATATGCTGTCTTCATATATAAGATACTGTATTGTTATACATTATTTTCCCCTTCATGGATGAGAGTACGATTTTTTTTCCAATACGTTATTTTTTAAGCATAAACCCAGAATTACTGTATTTCATTTCGAAAGATTAGTAGCTATTCCCTATGAAATACTATAATAAATTTATACATTATATATTATTATTTTGTTAAATATGCAGCAAACTTAAAGTTAATTTTCTACTACTGATTATTTCATGAAAAAACATCTAATGATTTAATTCGTGTATCTGCCATTATATTGTTGAGCGTGCTTTGCTAACTTATGGCTTACTTCCTCGTGTACTTTTCACGTTATTATACAGCATTTCTGCTAAAATATTAATAATATACATTGATATATTAATAATAAAGAAAACGCAGTGGCTACGTACAGTGCAACCTTGTACCCCTTCCGTTCAATGCAACGGAAGTGGCAAGCTGTGCCGCCATCTGCCGGCAGAATCAAAACAGTATTGTATGCATTCCGACGTTAGAGGGCGTGTTTTGGCTAGCTGTTGTTATAGCAACCACACAATTGGCATGTCACGGTCGTGTGGATTTCAGATTTTCTTTTTTTCTGCTTTCTGGATGATTAGCCATTGTCAAAAGGAACCATGCCTTAAAGGTAAGCCAGCATTTTTTGAGCCTTCTAGTGTTGGGTTAGGTTGACTGAGGTTAACTTAGGTTTAGCCATAAAATGAGGTCCCGTAACTTTCTGGCAGCCATTTCTGTGACCACTAAAATATACGGATCATTAGCCTCCTGTAACCGGCCGAGGGGAAACCAACTGCCCCCTGTAAACAAATAGGTTGGGTACGTATGTAAATCGATGTCGCCGTGAGCGAAGCGAGGGAGCGTGTGCCGCGGTCAGGGGACGCTGGAGCGGAGCGATGGCGTCCGCGTACTAGTATTGTAGAAGGGGAAACCAACTGCCCCTGTAACCGGTTATGTTGGGAGTATGTTTGTAATTCGGGGTCGCCGTGAGCGAAGCGTTGGCGTCCACGTACTAGTATTGTAGAAGTGGCGGCTAGTATTTTCCACTGAGCGATGGGAATCTGCCATGTTGCTTGTTTCGAAATTAGAGAAAGTTTGGAGTCTGAAGCTGTTGGTAGATGGTGGTAGATGGTTCAGAGCCACTTCCGTTGCATTGAACGGAAGGCGTACAAGGTTGCACTGTACGTAGCCACTGCCTAAAGCAAAACTTTCCTAATAAAGGCTCAAAATCGGATTTCAATTAAAACAGTTTGACATCACTTATTATCCTTACCTATCCCTGTTGCTAAGAAACAATAAATGGCATCGTCCAACGTGATTCGAACTCGACTTCTTGCCTGGAGCGACTAATCTCACTGATTTAATGTATTGCAAAGAAGCCGAACATGGTTCACCAAAGAGAAAACGCTTTTGGAATAACCTGTACATCTGCTGCCACCCAAGAAGAGAGCTCTTTTTTCGAACTTATCGTTCTAATATATATATCCTCATTAATGCCGAGTTAAATATTGTTGCCATGAACACCGATGTGGTGATGATGCGACAATATTTTCAAAATGATGCAATATGCTAATGCCTTGGAAATAGAACATTCGTTTCCAAGAAAAATTAATATTGAGCAGAAAATGATTATAATAGCACGATATACGAGAGATAGAGCTGTCTCTCTCGAGGAGGCAGTGAGTCTTCCTTGAGCTCCCTAACATGTTTAGGCGAGTTGCGTGTTTGGAGACCTTGAACAGTGTAGAACTTTCCAAACGCTAAGCAGCTTCAACTCTCTCTTCCAGTGGGTTGGGCATAAAAGGCTGCTGTCGGTCTCGCGCGACAGTTTATGACATAACCGATAACAAAGCCTACATCAATTAGACACTTCAAACTAACAAGCAAATTATATTGTGCTTTTTAATAATCGTTCGAAGGATATATGTTAATTCATAACTAAGGAAATGCCACTAAAGTAAAAAACGAGAATTGGTCAGCGAAGACAAAAAGTTATCCAGGTGTCGGAAACATTTGAAGAACGGGAGAGTCTACTGCAGGAAATTGTAGAATTAATGAAAACAAATTTTGAGGTATTATTATTTAACTTCTTGAGCTTGTTCTATATACCGATAACTGTATTTATCCCGGGAAACGCGGGGTGCCTCTGCTAGTCTTCTATATATATATATAAAGAAGAATGTTTATTTGTGGGTTTGTGAATGGGTTTATTTCTTATACAAATCTACAGTGTTATTCTGATCTTGATGAAACTTTGAACACTTGATCTTCAAAGCATGTTGAAGGTCACTGTCTACCTCAGATTTCGAAAAAATAATAGCTATCGATAATAAATCGATATTCATGTTGATTGCAGTGCATATTATAACGAAAGTATCTCATGATCAACAATTCAAGGCAAAGTTTGTGCAAAATAGGTATCACCAATGGTATCAACATGCAATTCACAAACACTAAGCACAGACCAACAATATACAGAGTCTTTAAAATTAAAGTTCCATTTTGACATGGCCATAAAAAAAACTACTGGACCAAAAGCAATAATACTTGGTAATATTATACAAGAGGGCATGGGAAGTTCATACCCACCAAAAAAAAATTAGTTCAAAAGGTCACCACCAGCATGGAATGGCGCTCTATGCAATATTCGTATACGAAATTAGACACGAAGACACAGATTAAGAAGTCTTTAATCGTTACTAAAATTGGTTACATGACTAAAATTATTTTTAATAACGATTAAAGACTTGTTAACCTGTGTCTTCGTGTCTAATTTCGTATACGAATATTGCATAGAGCGCCATTCCATGCTGGTGGTGACCTTTTGATCTATTTTTTTTTTGATGGGTATGAACTTCCCATGCCCTTTTGTATAATATTACCAAGTATTATAGCTTTTGGTCCAATAGTTTTTTTTTATGGCCATGTCAAAATGGAACTTTAATTATAAAGACCCTGTATATCTCATGATCATCCATGTAGAGCAAAGATGTGCTTTAAAAATAAGGTTCAATTTGTAACAGTGATAGAATTTCTGTTGTTCGGGCTTTTCATAGAAATGATAATTCCCAGAACTTCACATTTTCTTGAATATCTTTAAAATTGACCACGAACTGGAGATAAAAGAGCTACTAGACTATTGAGAAACTGAGCAAGTGGTGAGTGATCAAGTACTCATCGAAGTTCCCGGGCGGCCCTCGACGATGCAAGCGTATCAACAGAAGAAACTGCGACTGCTAGACTACACAAAGTTTTGAGTGGCCAAGTTTTGCTTCAATACACAGAGAGCAGAGTGCGAATTACAACAACTGATTACAAAGTAGTAAGTAAGCCGAAAAACTTGTTCTAGAATTTTCATTATGAATTTTTATTATATTATTTCTAAGCGTTTTCATGTGTTCATTTTTACTGTATATTCACATTCGGATATTGCAAAATTTAATCAAAAAAAAGAGTCCGAGCAATGCCAAATATATCACCAAGTTGATTTGGCAGCACAGCAAATTCATACATTTCCAATACATTTTATTATAATTATCAATGAGCATAAAATGATGATGCAATGACAGGACATAGATAAGGCAGAGTTTATCGAGAAGGCTAAGGAGTTCTCGGGATTGCATTCACGAGTGATGGACGGCAGGAGAAAGAATTGGATGCTCGGTTCGGTGCAGCAAGCTGTGTCAGACGTGAACTATGGCGATCCGTGGTAACGAAACGCGAGCTGGGTAACAAAGCCAAGCTCTCCGTCTTCAAATCTATCTTTGTACCCATTCTCACCTATGGTCATGAGGCTTGGGTAATGACCGAAAGAGTGCGATCGCGGGTACAAACAGCCGAAATGAGATTTCTGAGAGGTGTGGCAGGTGTTACCCTACTAGATAGAGTGTACAGCAGCACAATAAGGGAATCTTTAGGTGTTGAGCCGCTATTTCTCCGCATTGAGAGATCTCAGTTGCGCTGGTATGGCCACGTGATACGGATGCCGCAAACTAGTCTTCCTAGGCAGTTGTTATTTTCCAAGCTGGTGGATAAGAGACCAAGGGGTCGGCCTAGAACCAGGTGGCTAGACTACATGGAGAACCTAGGTTCGAGTCGCTTGGGTATAACCAGGGAGGACATGCACCTGAAGGCGGAAGATCGCGATCGCTGGAGATCCTCCATAGGGCTGTTGCCCCCGCGACCCTAACGGATAAGCGGGTTTGAAAAGTAAGTATGTAAGTAAGTAAGTAAGTATTAACACGTTTTATTGCCGCATTCGCTTTTCAAGTGCCTTTTTTGGTCATACATTTTGCGGTAATAAATCGTGTATACATGGCAATATTGAAATGCTTAATTCAATAAGTTATTATTACATTTTAACATTCACACATGCACTTGTTAAAAATTTAATAATAATATGTAAATAAGTTTAGTAAAAATAACATTCTTTTTGTACAATGAAATTTCATTTCTTAAAAAAAATTTGTGTACTCAAAAATGAAATAGCATGTCGTTTGCACTTCTTAATAGTTGTTTTCTACATTCGCAGGCAGTAAAAAACAGGCCGTGCTAATTTTAACCGTACATCGATCCGTTTCCATATTTCATAATCTTACCTGCTCTGGATGAATTTTAAGTGATGTCCGCTTTCCTTTTCTTGTTTGATACTACTGATTGCAATCCTTCAGAAGTTTATATTTGTTATCTTTCCATTTAAGAGCACTTTTCTCTCACTTTTTATGATAATTTTGCGATATTCCCATGCGCCGGATTAAGAAACTGCCTTTGAAGAAGCTGCCATCTTGATGCACATAGATCTGTTTCCAACAGAGCGCTAATGCTTTCTAACGCTTTTCTTGCATTGTAATTGAGTAAATGAAAAATACAGTACAATTTATATTATGTATATTATTTAACATTTTCATCATTTAAAAAAAACAAACTGGTGTTGGCGATTAGATTTTCGTGGGAGTCCATCAATTGTTAAATAATAGCCAAACAATAGTTCCTCATTAATTCTTAAAGAAAGGAAAACGCTTGTTGATTGTATCAGAATTTTTATTTGAACAGACTAACCGGTGGCCGAGAGCGCTAAAACGCAAATCTTGTCGCTCTCGAGACCAGCGAGTTGCGGATTCGAATCCCCTGAAGCAGAGATGTTTGTATATGTCCCTTTATTAACAAGCTTGAAAGACCAAGCAAAACTTTACTATGCTGATCTCCTGCTAGGTTAAAGTTCAATTACAATCGGTGGTTATTTAACATCATCAACACCAAAAAAAGTAGAAAGAGGAAAAGAAAAAAGTTATAATAAATCATTTATGAAAATGCAAATCACATGCTCATGAAGATTTAGAAAGAGAAATAGAAAAGCTAGTTAACCCTATAATCAGGGTACAAGTGGAGGAAGCAAAGAGCGTATTCTCGAACAAAGATATTTTTTGTTATCGAGAACCGTGCTCCTTTTTTTGACTTAGGCAAAATGGACTCTTTTCATAACTCTTAAAAATCTGTAGTTATTTTTAATTTCTCATGGAGGAGATTTATTTTCATTTTACTTTTTAAAAGTGATATACGGCTTAAGTTTTCCAGTTGCAAAATATGGTTACAGTCGGTTGGAAAAGGTTACGTGCTTCTCGAGTTGGAGGAAATTTTTATTGCGCAGGATAGAGTTATGCTTCTTTCCAATCGATAAATTATATTATTAAACAGTGAAAGAATTTTAGGCTATTTGCTAACATGTGGCATGCGCCAGCTTCAATGAGAGCTGTGGGGGGAAAAAAACCTTTCAACCAGAACTGGTCATAATATAGAACAGAATATTTTTGTATTAAAGTGGAACAAGTTATAAAAAAGAAAAATTCTCACAACTCCTGGAGATATAATTCTTCCTGAACTCAAAATTATCTTGATCAATGAACTATAGAAAATTAAGTAAGATCTATGGTAACGATTTGGAATAGAAATTTTACGAAGAAAACCCCTTTCTCTACCAATTATCGTGTTCTATTTGGTTACCTTGGTTGTGGACTATTGTCCTAGCACCGTATATTCCACTGTAGAAAAGATGTCTGCAGAATGGCGAAGCCGATGTTGTTCCGTTCTTGCTTACAAACTTTCCAGAGACTCTGTCACGAACATGCGCAGTGGAAGAGTGTGAGTGTACAAGGAGTTACGCAAGCAATGAGCATACACTTTTTTAGTTTCTTTTAACCATTAACATTAATGCAATATTAATTGTTAATATAAAACAAATTAAAGGTACTGGAAAAGGGAGTTCACTCACTTAAGGTGATGTGATAACTCCATACAATTATATAATGGTTAAAGGGGGAATTCCACTAACACAAGGAAAATCTCCAACAAATTAACAGAGAGACGGGTGTCTTTAATCAATTAATAGACAATAAGCAGACGCCATCTCTTCGCCAATAAAAATTTTACCAGCCCAACAATATAGGTAAGTATAGGCGCGATAGGCTATTGCTGCCTTGCTTCTTTGAAGCGGAATAAAGTTTCTTTAACAGGGGATTGGAGCAAACTGCTGCTGACCGCTTTGTACCTCGCGGCTATGCAGAGCGTTGACCATCCTGGACCAGACCGCATGGGAAGCTATGGAATACAAACAGAGTAGCCATTAGTTCCGAATAGCAACGGTCTGGGATGAACCAGAAAGAAAAAATTACGCAACGACTTATAGCAACGTAACTTTTAAGCAGAGGAACAAATCGAAACAAGCGCCCTTAAAGACGGCTCGACACACGATACGTCTTAATACGATTCTAGCAATATCACTAACATAATGGATTTAGAATGGCGTTCAGCTTTAAATCTATAGCCAACAATATGTGTAAGGCGAAGTGCGGAGAGCAAGAGCTTAATTCGCTTGACCTCAAGGAAAAGCTCTCAGATCTCATCGAGCAATCTATATATATAAAGAAGGATGTTTGTGGGTCTGTGCGTCTGTGGGTCTGTGGGTGGGTCTGTGTGTACGTTTTTTATACAAATCTACAGTTTTATTCCGATCTTGATGAAATTTCGCATACATGACCTTCAAAGCATGAGGAAGGTCACTGTCTACTTCAGATTTCGAAAAAATAATAATTATTGATATAAAATCGATATTCATGGTTATGGCAAGGCATATTAATGAGAAATATCTCATG
>JAHWFO010117657.1:412838-505299 GCA_023313115.1 Rhysida immarginata
CATGAGATATTTCTCATTAATATGCCTTGCCATAACCATGAATATCGTTTTTTTATCGATATTTATTATTTTTCCGAAATCTGAGGTAGAAAGTGACCTCCCTCATGCTTTGAAGGTCATGTATGCGAAATTTTATCAAGATCGGAATAAAACTGTAGATTTGTATAAAAAACATACAGACAAACAGACCCACAGACCCACAAACATCCTTCTTTATATATATAGATAGATAAGCATGCACATATATTTTAGAATTATATGCGCGTCCTAACATTTATGCTATTAAAAGTTATTATTTTATACGAACTAATATTATTACTTCATGTATTGATATGAAGCATTATTTAAAACATTTGCTCGTTTATTTTATTAAGCTTATGAACTATAAAATCCCTTAATTAGCTTAAAATGAATATTTAAGAAATGTGAAATGATAAATAAATTATTAAATAAAACAGTTAAATATATTTTAAGGAAAAATATTTTTGTTAAATATTAACAGTTTATTTGTGTAGGCCACCCAAAACAAATGATTTTCTTTTCTACTTCCTTGTTTCTCAGAAGTTGTATCACTCCTTTTCGTTGTTGAAATATTGACCTATATCCTCTATTGTTGTTGCCTAGCAACGTGAAGCTTTCCATGCGAAAATTTCGTCACTTTCGTTAAAAATACCCTCAACTTTCCTTTCCTCAAGGAAAGGATCAAGCAACACTCACTTGAGTGAAAAACCTAAATACGTTAATGATACGAATCTGGTATTTTCGAGTAGCCCTTGACCTTCAGCCCTTGACAGAGTATCATTTGTCACTCTTTCGAGTTGCTGTGATAATGATCCGACCCTTACCCATCTGCACTGGTCGAGAGCTTGACGAGAAATGAATAGTCACGGGGTGGCGCCTAAGTGCTATTAAAATTGCGCATGTGCAAGCTGATTATCTAGACAATGTGGTCTGTCAGACCCCACGTATGCTGTCTAGGGTTAACGCATCTACTCCGATGCAATTACATTAACCCGGTTCATTAAATCAGCACGATTTCGAAAACTGCACAATTTCTTCATCTGGTGCTCGATAGCCGGCTTCGGTTTCTTCTATGGGGCTTGCTTTTTATTCTTCATGGATGTACATGATCGTTTGTTTCTAATAAATAATATTTGATTTATTTTCCATTTTCTGATAATATTATTTACTAGAATTCCACCCGTACAGGTTGAAGGGTAAAGAAATGAAAGTGGAGCATCAATGGTTTTCAAACTTATATTCTGCAACAATATAAGTTACTGTTCACCTGCATGTAAAATAAATTAGGCAAGTGCGAAACCCAATCTCGCATCGAGGGTTCCGCATTACCATATAATATAGTTACCAAAATATGCCAGGTTCTGGAGGGTGTGGCACTGTGTTCTCGATATCGGCTTTTATAGACATATAATCTAAAAGTGTCGAAATTTATAATTTAAGCGCTTTGAATAATAAATTAAACTGGCGCCCTTCTTAGATTGTTTACTTTGGAATTTGAACAAAAGCGCTTTGATCAAAAAAAAAGTATTCAAATATTAAATTAGCAGATAACCTCAAAAAAGATTTTATGTTTGGCGTTGCGCAAGTCGAAATCACATTTGGCCAGCTTTTTATTATTTGTTGTAATACTTTAGAGTTTGAACTACAATCATGCCAAGTTGCATGTATAACCGTTTTTACGATAGATCAAAAAAAAAAAAAAAGAATGAAGTTTATACTCCGCCATAATAGCACATACTCTGTGAAAATTTCAACTGGCTACCTATTCCCGTTCAAAAGATACAGTCCTTAAGAGTATTATCTTACCACAATGATCCCTGGTTTTAGAGAGACCAAGAGAATTATTATTTTTTTCAGTTTATTTACTTAATTAAATAACAATGACGGAGTATTGTCTTTCTACAACAATCCGTGGCTTCAGACGGATTGTTGTAACTTTCTTTGTTGGCCTCGGACGGACA
Source organism: Rhysida immarginata (assembly GCA_023313115.1). Taxonomy (NCBI): domain Eukaryota; kingdom Metazoa; phylum Arthropoda; class Chilopoda; order Scolopendromorpha; family Scolopendridae; genus Rhysida; species Rhysida immarginata. The sequence continues at coordinate 414,821 of JAHWFO010117657.1, forward strand.
GACTTATCTAATTCCGTTTTTATTATTTTTTTTGATAGTTTTTTAAGTATTATTTTCATTTTATTTCATTTGTACTGGTTTGTTTTTACTGTTTTCTTCTTTCAATTATTTATTTCGGATTTTGTCTGTATTATCCAGGTAAATTTGTATGTATTTTTTAGTTTATTGTTCCTGTAATCCACCCGGTACCTACTTGTCAGTCATTGACCGTACCTGTTCCCGGTGGTGTCTTAATTTTTTTTTCTTTTTAATAGATAAATAAATAAATTATGTACGTTATTTGCTTTACCTATAGGAAAACGTTTGCTGTTGGCTGAAAACATCAACTGTACCCCTTTGGCTATTGATGATTACCCTGAGGATTTCATGAACCAAAATGAACGACTCCATGGTGGAGTCTTATTTCACATCTTCATTTCCATATACATCTGCTATGCGCTGGGCATTGTGTGCGTGCAACATTTCGTCCCTTCTTTAGAAGGAATTAGCCGAGGTAACAGGTTAATGAGAGATTTTAAAGCAAGGTTTTGAAATTAAAATTACCATATATAATACTTAGATTTTATTACTTTTTGAAAATTTTCTTGTATTCTTTAGCATTCAATCTATCAAGCGATATTGCAGGAGCAACTTTCATGGCAGCTGGAACATCAGCACCGGGGCTTTTCATGTCCATTATCGGTTAGTATTCTAAACTGTCTTTTGTATTTCGAATTAACTCATAGCATCCCCATGATTTCTGTACAAAGAGTACGCAAAAGGATTACTTGAATGATTAAATAATAAATTAATTTTAACTTAATGCTGCTTGACTATGTGATGATCTAGTATTTCTATCATCACATTAACTCCATAAAAATAAATTTCAAATTTTTTTTTGACCTTTTGCCATTAAAATTAGTTCTGCAATTTTTTTTATTAAGCTATTATTATTATTTTCTTTTGGCTTGCCCGTGTTTTGATAGAAATATTTATAACTTAATAAATCTTATTGTCTGCCTGTATATTTGATTTATCCACTTAAGTACTTGGTTTTAGGATAGCTTTGGTGGCAGTTTGTCAATCTCATTAAGGGAGTAATAGTTCCTTTTAATGATTCTCCATTTTCAATTGGTTTATTGATCAAAAAGAAAATATATTTAATTAGGTTCAATTTTAAATGATAATTTTGTGCTGTGGTGAAAATTTGACATTGATGTGTATACATATTTTATAGAAAGTTTTTCTTTTCTTATATTGGGATCCCATTCTTTTGTTTTACCTGTTATGAATAGAACTATTTATGATTATATCATCAGAAAACATTATAATCATTTATTAGTTGCCTAACTATTGTCAAAATAATTCTATATTTTCTTTTCAACAATGTCTTTTTTTAAACATTTGTTTGTTGTTGAAAAGTAGTGATGCTGTTCTTTCAGTTACATACTCATTCTGTTGTGAGTGCTTTTCTATTGTCACTACGTGCTAGCCGTGTGCCTTCAGATTGATCGGCCTCGATGGCTCAGTATGTTGCGTGATCACCTCGGATGCCCGAGTACGCGGGTTCGATCCCGGCCGAGGACGACGAGGATTTTTCAGGGAGAAATCCTGAGATCACGCACTTCCTTCGGAAGGGAAGTAAAGCCGTTGGTCCCGTGTAGTCGTTTGCCGGCTGCACGTTAAAGAACCCTTGCGAAAAATTTGCGGCCCCTATAACGCCATCCTGAAATGACCATAGCAGTTGAAAAGGACGTTAATACCAAACAAACCAAACCAAACCAAATCTTCAGATCGTTGCTCCAAGAGTATAAATTCAGCTTCATCAAAAAAATTGGACGCTTTTGACTTTTCTTCATTGCTACCAACATGAAACCATGGGGTTCCAACATCTTCTTAGGCCACCTCAGTGCTTGATTTCCAGTTAGTTTTTCAGATGACATCTCTTCAAAGATAACTCTTCAGCTCTTGTATCTCATATTATCCAGGACATGTAAGCCTTTATCTCCTCATATTTTTTTTATCCGTCGAGATGGACACTCTTTAACAAACTGTGATGCAGGTCTACTTTTTAGTTTTGCCAAGTGATCTCTTCTCTGGTAGAAAACCCCATCCTTCAATTTCATAATGTCACCTCAAGATCCCCATTATGCTAAGTGTGCTAAGTCAACCCCATTGTTGCTTTTGCTAATGATTTAATCAGGACCCTTTAACCTCTCAAAATTTTGTCATTTTTTTTAATGTTTTTCCTTCACTCTTTCTTTTGAATGTCTTAAGCAATAACAAATTTCTTTTATCAATTTTGGGGAGGGGGGAAGATAATTTTTTTTATTTAACTTTTGCCCTTTTTGCCTGTTTGTAATGGTAGTTTGAAGATTAGTCAATTTTTTCTTTTGTATTATGTTTTTATCCTATTTATGCTTGATTTTTTTTAAAATGCCTTTAAGAAGCTTTACATTGAATTTAATCTTTTAAGCAGTTGTATGTGAACAGCATTCTTTTAGTAAAGAGTTTTCTGTTTTCTATGTCCATTACTTTTAGTGCTGTAGACTTTGCTTTATTGCACATTATCTTGCTGTTTAGTTGTGTTGGCCTCACATCTAACCTTTGAAATATCACTGTTTTGGGTTAGTCCTACACAGTGTCAGTTACGCCAATGTGATTTACCTAGTTTGGTTTCATTTTATAATTTTTTAAACAGATTATTCACATGCATTTGTTTAATCTTTAAGTTTCCCTTAATATTTGTCTAGAAGTCCTTTTTTCTTTTTATGGGAATGTAATTTGTCAAATATTACAAATGAATGATTCATTATTTGCAAAGTTTTGCTCTATAATTAAAATCTTCTTTAAGATTTGTAAGTAGTCTTTCTCTTGTTTTCCTATCTGTAGAAAGCACATTTAAAGCATACAACTGAGATTTAGATTTAATCTTATCATAACTTTTGAATTAATTTTAGTAAAACACAACGCAATGTACAGTTTTAAACGACGTTTAAAACTTTAAAATCCACTTTACTTAATTTTAGCCAATTTCTTTATCTTAAATTTTTACTTCACTAACGTTGTGAAGTCTTGTCTTAGTTTACTATTCAGTTAATTCTTATAATTAACATAAAAATTATATTTAATCTTAACTGAGTATTGGAAGTGAAGTTTCAACTAAAAGATAGTCAAATAATTAATTTTATTTTTATTTAAGACAATTTAACTTGAAAGATTTTATTAGCATCAGTCAGGACGCTTCTAAAAATTATTATAAATAAAGTAATGTCATACCAAGACGTGACAATTAAACAAGCACAGAATGAAAATAAAATTCTAAACCTTTTCTTGTTGTCTTTTCTACTTGTTGCCTTCTCTATAATTTCAATGCGGTCTATCTTGAACTTAGAAGTACAGTACTTTTCAGTTATCAACCAACATTAATGAACCATCGCATCATCGTTTCAATAACCAGTAATACACTGGCTAAAAAATTAATTTGACACCAAACTCAAGTTAGCTTTTCCTATCAGTTTGTTATAAAATAATAACACTGGAAGTTAAAGAAAAATATGTATAAATACCTTGGCTTAGTGCTGCGTTCCATGTAAAAACAATAAAATTTCAACAAATGATGTACAACGCTACAAATTGCTGCAGCCTTAAGTATGCAAAGCACGTGCAAAAAATTACGTTGACAGGTAGTTTTTTTTCATGAATTGGAACCAATACATTAGTTATATGCAAATTAGTGTATGGCTGGAAAAATAGCAATATAAAGGGATGATGGTTTAATTTATTTCACAATGCAAGCTGGTTTATGTTAAAGAATCTCCTGTGTTCACAGCAAGGCCATTGTAGAGGAAATAAGGTATGGAAATCTTCACGATTTGTGGCTGCAAAACATAATGTTTCTCAAGAAGATCTTTTAGAAAGTGTTGCAAAAATACAAAGAAGCAAATTCTTTGGATTATAAGCAGGGTCGTGGAAGAAAGTGAATGACAAGACAGGAAGATAGGAACGCAAGCTGTGTGAAATTCACTAATAACAGCCTCAACAATAAAAAAAAATTATTGTTTATTTATTTATTTAATTATTTGAAATTATTGCAGCCCAGAGCGGTATTGGGTACAAGGAACAGAAATCGCAATTACAATTGATTGTCTTTTACATATTGGTTAGTTAATTTGTCTTTTACATATTTGGTTAAGTACTTTAAATGGATCTTAAGGTTACGACAGATTGGCTGTTTACAGTTTAATATAGTTGCTCTTGTTTCATAGGGAAGGAGGTTCCAATCCTCGATGGTGTTATAAGGAAGGCCTTCTTTAGTGTTTACTGGAGGATATAGAGTGGTTCCAATTTAAATTTACGGGTAACTCGGGTATTGAGAAATAGAAATGGTGGTGAGGATCGTACAAGGCCTTGTATAATTCTTTGAACTTGGCCTATTGTATTAGACCAGGAAAAGTTAATATATCACTGGCTTTGCATTATGGGGTAACGGAAGTATAGCGGGGAATTGAAAAAGCCACTCGTAGTAGTGAGTTATATGCAACTTTTATCCTCTTTATTAAGAATCGTTATGCAGAGGACCATACAATAATTGCATAATTTATTTTGGAAATCACCAACTCTTTATGATTGTGGTGATTTCTCTCCTATTCAAGGTCGGTTTTAGGCGTTTGACAAGCTATCTATAGTTGCCGCCACAAAAGTTGAACGACAGGATGACGTCATTTCTAACGCCAGCCAATAGACGTTAACGAGAAGTAAATCGCTTAGCTATTCCATGAAACATTCGCTTTCGTTTTCGAAACATTGTTTCGTATTTATATTTAGTTTCTATTTTCTTTTTTTTTTTAAATATATAAATGAAATTAATAAATTAAAAAATGACGCAGAATAGTCGACTCGAAGGCAATTTGTTTTATATTATGACTCTTAATAGGCTTTCCACGTTTCATCGATATCTCCGCCTTTACATTAGTAGAACTAGTGCATCACGGGTAAAATCCAGACAAAGCATATTGATGAGAAGACTTACTGCGCATGTCAAAAAGATCGTTCAACTTATGTGGCGGCAACTATAAGGCGCCTCAGTTGCATGACAAGATCTTCAATGCAGGGTTTAAAGGAAAACTTATTATCAATTAATATGCCTAGGATTTTCTGGGTGTCTAGGGGAGATAGTGTTGCTGTATGTAATTTTAAGTATACGGGTCTTGGATTCATTAAGTGTCATCTCATTGTTTAAGCAAGGAGATATCGTGGTGGATGTCTTCAATAGCTTCTCCAGGGGTTCATCGAAGTCTGCCGTGTACAGGATATTATCATCGACGTATTGTCGACATATGCACAGATGTCACTTTTACGGTTAAGTTAAACTATGGACTGGTTGCCACTGCATAGAAGATAATACTAGATGCAGAGCCCTGCATTGCGTATTTCCAAATCTTAATCCATTTCAGCACGATTTAGATTGCCATATGGTGTTGAATTTTACTATTGCAGGAGCCAGCTGTCTACGACACAGTCACATTCATTTTTATTACCCACAAACGCTCTTCATTATTGTAGACGTCTTTACTGGGACAAAATAATTCATTATCTATTTATATATTAAATTAATAATAATAATAATAATAATAATAATTGCAAAATGGTCTTAGCAGGATTTTTTCACGCCATTACCTCTGATATTAAAGAATCACCATCATCATCATCATCACAGTCAACCGTTTGCAATCCACTGGTGGATGAAGATCTTCTCTAGGCGTTTCCATTCTTCTCTGTCTGAAGTTTTAGATTTCCAGTTGACGCCAGCCACCTTCCTTATTTCGTCGAGCCATCTTGCATGGGATCGTCCTCTTGGGCGTTTAAGGTCTCGAGGATACCAATCCAGGTATGACTGTAGTCCATCTAATGTCTCGCCTTCTAGCAGTGTGACCAGTTACTGGATTCGTTTTTATGACAAAACTTAAAATAATGCAAATGAGCAGGATATTGCGAATAAGTCATATGCAAAACTCCAGTGCGCATGTTCAGTGGCGCTCTCGCGCAGTGCTTTAACATATTGATTTTATCATTTTATTAATTTCATTCAGAATGATGCCATCCATAATGATCTCTTGTCCCAGGTAAATGATCTCTTGTATCCATAAGTAGCTCTGTACTTCTTCAATCAAGATGCTTCCACCATGATCTTCTGTTTTGGAGCAAATATATTGAACATAACTTTTGTCTTCTGTGTGTTCAGTTTCAGTCATACATGCAGGCTAGCATCTGCTAGATTTTGTAACATTTCCTCCAATTCAGAAGACTACTACTGGTGATAACGATGTCATCGACAAAACGAAGGTGGTTAAGGAATTCACCGTTTATTTTAAGTCCTTTCTTTGTCCAGTTCAGTTTTTTACAGACTTCCTCTAAAACTGCTGTGAAGAGTTTAGGTGAGATGGTGTCTCTTTTTCTTATTCTCTTTCCAAGCTTGATCCATGCTTTTCTTTTATCCAAACGAATGGTTACAGTCGCTTTACTAAAAATCTTATTGAGAATACTAATATAACTTTCGGCTATTCCCGTTCTTTCGAGAGCTTTCACTACAACATGTGAGAACACTGAGTTGAAAGCTTTATCAAAGTCGATGAAGGTGCAAATTTGTACTTCATATTCGTTGTGGCGTTCGATAAATTCTCTAATAACTTAAACATCTGCTTTGAAAGCCCACCTGTTCTCTTGGTTGCGCCGACTCTGATGCTGAATCAAGTCTGTTTGTCAGGACTTTGCTGAAGATCTTATAAATAACAATTTCTAGAAATCTTTAAAAATGATCAGTAATTGGAGATAATGGAGAATGAGCAGACTACTGAGAAAGAGTGGAAAGACGACAGAAGAAGCAGCCCTTTAGCTCCGTGCTGAATTGAGCAAATGGTGAGCAAGTCATTAGAAGAATCGGCGACTGATAGACTACTCAAAGTGATGAATGACCAAGTTTTGCTTCAAGACAATAAGAGAAGAGTGGGAATTGCAAACACATCAAGTATACATCTAAAGTAAGATTACGTGACTAAGAAATTATTTAGACTAGCAGTGGCATACTTGGAGAGGTCAATCCTTTGTGAGCGTGAAAAATTTTTTTTCGAATTTTCATTAAGAATTTTTACTATATTAATTCTAAGCCTTTACATGTGTTTATTTTTAAGATATTTCAAAATTTAATCAAAAAACAAAGAGTTCGAGCCACACCGGGATTATCACCTAGCTTATTTGGTAGCACAGCAGATCCAAATATTTCATAAAAATACATTTTGACTATATTCTGTGTGAATGTGAATATTTTGGAAACTGAGATACTGATTATGCGATGATTGAACGTTCGTTTCCAAGAATTATTAATAATGAGCATAAAATGATGTTGCAGTTACAGGATATAAATAAGGCAGCGTCTATTGAGGAAGCAAAAGAGTCAGACGTGTCTCCCTTGAGCTCCCTATCAAACGTCCAGACGACAGGCAAAAATTTATGTGCCTGGAAAGGAAAGAGAAAGTACGAGAATTGGTCAGAGAAACTCTGCAGATAAAACAGATAAATCTATTCGAGTATTTGAAACATCTGAACAACGGGAGTTTCGAATAGAGCAAGAGGGCACATGAGCTTCTACGTCAAGAGCAAGAAAAACTTGGATCTAAAGTATCCAGTGATGTTCCCCAGTGGTGAAGATAGATATAATTTTAATCTGAGGCAAGTCAACAAGAGGCAAATAAAGTCCCGGTATATCACTTAAAATTTTTCTTTTTCGGACTTTTCTTAGCATGGATAGTCCCTTCGCTCTGTGTTATATTCATTGAGTTACTATTTAACCAATTTGGAATTATATAATTTAATTGAGATTGTCCTGTTTACCTACAAGTGTAATTATCCCGGGTAACGCCGGGTCCTCTGCTAGTAAGTAATAAGAAAGAAAGTTGTATGCTTACTTTAGTTCAGACTGTCACCAAAACGATAAACAGGAACCATGCGGTCGCTTTTTTCCAATCCAAAAGAATCAAACAAGAAGCGAAAGTATAATAAGTATGAACATAATAATACGCAAACTAACATTTTAGTAGCAATAACATGTGGTACCTTTTACTAAACAGGTCCGCTACGCCCACCTTTCCTCTCAAGGCATTTAGTGAAAAGCCCTGCCAGTAACTTGTTAATATCTTCTCTTCCTTCCTTAATCAGATCAATTGTAATTCCATCTTCTCCAGCGCACTTTCCTTTCTTTATGGATTTAATAGCCTTGTGTCACAACTTTTTTAATTAAACTTAAAGTTAACTGATTTTAAAGTACGTCTAGGTAAGAATGAAGACAGGAGCTCGCTATGGTTCCAAGTATAAGAAGTAGAGCAAAATGCGGCAACCGTTGTAAGGGAAAACAGCGACCTATTTAGGTTTGACGATCCGATGTAGGGCTGAAATACACAAAAATCACAGGCATTAGATTTAGCTTGATTACTAATCCTTGATTTTATGATAAGTTTATATGTGGCACTAATATCCAATAAAATGAAACTACCAAACGCCGACACGCTGCCTACCAAGCGTGGTAGGCCGAATAAGGCCTCATCGACGCTATCGGCTGTGCGAGAGAAAACGCAGGCACGACGCTGGTCCTGGGGGTCCTCCGGAATCGTAATAGCAATGTTAGCAAACAATGGCGAAACGTTTGGCTCAGTCAAGGACAGCTAAGCAAACGCTTCGGATAACTCGTCTTCTAACGGCGAGACCTTCTCAAATGTCGGAACGACTGCAGGCGGCGAGCAGCTAACGCCTAGCTGCTCGTCAGCAAGGAAAATCTGGTCAGGAGAGTCAAAGTCCTGCACTAAGACTTGGTATAATGTTCCAGTACAACGATCCAGTAAAAGTTTGTCAATAAAGTTACTGGCCTGAGCATGGGAAGTTTCGTCGAGGCGTTCCATCTTTCTCATACGAATATCCAAGGGTCCAGGTTTCCATTCTCTTGCTCCTCTTCTCTATTAATTCTCATCGTCACCTTCCTTTTCTCTTCGAAATCGATAAAACGAGGTGACATGTTCCCAGCGCCGAATCCGCGACGATCATATTTTTGTATTGTTCGCGGCCTTTTCCTGCCTTCCAACTTTTTTCCTTTTCTTTCCATCCTCTTTCTTCTGGGTGGTTGCTTTCTTTTCTTTCCTAATGTCTTTTCTTCCTTCTGGACATAATAAAAGAAAACATCTTTCGTATCATTTAGTAGGCTTTTCTTAATATTTTTTTGTAACTTTAACACACTTTTCTTTTGCCTATTTTCTTCTAAATGACTATTTTTTTCTTTTTCCCTTTGATCACTTCTATATCTTTTCTATGTTTTCTATATCTTTTTCCATAAAATATCACCGTTTCATATTTCCGATTCACGTTATTCTCACTCCTGTCTTGTCCCGAAATTAACTGTACACTTTGCCTTTCTTCTTGCTTCCTATCAAGTACTCTATTCCGCTTTCCTATCTCTCTTTTTATGAACGTAGCGGTCCTCCTTGAAGTTTTTCCGAAGCTTAGGCTATCATCTACTTTTCTTTCTTTGTAATTTTCCAAATTGTCCAATCTTTCTTCTATTATTGCCAGTCTACTAAGAATTTGTTTTAACAGCTCATCTATCTTGTCGCTGTCTTCTATTTGATTCTTTTCGTTAATTTTAACTTGCGTCTTACACTTTTTTTCTTTTTCTGACCTTCCATATTCTTCTTTTTCTGAGATTCTCCATTTCTGATTCTTCTGCTGAAGCATCTTGCTAATATCAATCTTCCTCCCCAATAGATCCTACTTTCTTGGGACTCTCCGCTTTACTTCCTAATTCTATTTTACACGAAAATCCATTCTTTGCCATAATAGTATCTTCTTTACTATCTCCAGTACTTGTATTTGCCAAGGACCTTCCTATTTCTATTTTTTCAAAACTATCTTCTTCATCTTGAGTAATTTTAAATTTCTTTAGTTCTGTCCCTTGATTGCTTATCCACCTATTCCTATCCGCTTTGCTAGCTATTGTCTTTTCTATTTGCTCTATCTTCCTTTCGAAAGCATTTTCCTGATCGCTATCCCGGGATTTCCGAATGATCGCAATTTCGGCATTAATAACCTCTCCTACAAGCACTCGATTCTTCTTATACAATACCGTCTTAATTTCTTTTACTACGGTCATTTTTTGAGCTTCTTGGAACACCAGTTCATTAACGCTTTTGACCATATCCCATTTTCTAATTTTTTCGCCTTCTTGCCTGCCACCTTGAATTAATGCTTCATTTTTTCTTCGGACTACTAATTTCATTATCTCGTCCATCTTACACGAAAAATGTCCGTTTTTCACTTGCCTCCCAGGTAGGGATCTCACAGTTTTCCATAAACAATTTCGTAAGGTACTAATATCCATCAAAAACCCGTTGTGTGGGCTACCGACAATGTAACCGATATTTTATAGGCGCATTTCAACTTGCTCTCCTTAATTATATCTTTAAATCGTCAGATTTCTTCCATTAATTCCTCGTGGACCGTCTCGTTTAAATCTGTTTCTTTTTTTAGCATTATTAGTTCTATAATTATCTTGAATATTTATATTATTAGAAGCCTCCTCCAAAGTTTGCTTATTCTGCCATAAGTCCTTTTCTTCTAAGACTACGTCGTCCCCTTCAATTTCTTTGGCTTCTTCCGAACTCAATGACCCACATCTTATTTCTATGTTATTTCCTTCTACTGAGTCTTTATTTTCCAATTTCTTTTGTTTAACTAAATCTTTAGATTTTTGCGCTTCTTTAATTACTCCTTTTTTATCTTCACTTAAATCATTAATTTCTACTTCTCGGCAAAGAGGGTTTTCTTCCTTATTACTTTCTCTAATATTAACTTCTTCTCTATCCGACCCCTTTCGACTCAAATCAACTCTTCCTTCTTTTTTATGCCACCTCTTGCGTTTACCTTGCCTATGTTCTGCTAATTCCTGCTTTACACTAGCTTCTTTCGCAATTAATGTTCCATTATTTCTAAGCTTAAATTATCCTTATAAGCAGATTTCTTCGAAGTTTTATAACCTTCGTTATGCTCAATTTTTATTTTTCTACTTGATAATTGCCTCTCCGTCTGTCTCAATACTTTTTTTAATTTCATCTTTTTTCCGCACTTTATTTCTACTCGAATATCTGTAGCTAGACTACTTAAATATACATTAACTTTATCTTCCCTCCAATTCTTAACAGAGTTAATTAGTTGCATATATTCTTTGTTATACTCTTCTATGCTTTTAATACTCTGTCTGCTAAAGTGCTCTTTTCTTAGCCAGCTTTTCAAATCCTTTTCTTCCATTCTTATTTCTTAACTATTACTCTCACCTCCTGTAGCTTTCAAATGCTTCTTCCTTAACGTCTTATACCGTCAAACACTGTCCTCTTCGCTTCTTTTCCTTCTTACTAGCTCCGCCTCATTCCTTGATTCGACGAGAATCCTACACTGGCTTCACGGAATACCGAAGGCGACGTAGTTCTGGACTTTCCTGACGTGATGCGTTGGGTCGAGCTGTATTGTTAATAAAAAGAATGATATTTTCAATTGAAATGAACTTTCCTTAATGCTAAGAACAAAAATACAAATTAACCAATGTTCATTATCAAGTAGTTGCTTAATTATCGTAATTAGCAGTAGAAGTTACTTTCTTATTTTCAGTAAACGGCTGGGTTGTCGAGGACGTGGTGCTCACCATTTCTGCACACCAAGCTCCACCCCCTCCTGTCACAATTTTTTAAATTAAACTTAAAGTTACTTGATTTTAAAGCTTAGCAGAGTTCTTGGTTGTGAAACAGGAGAGAGAGAACGGTAGACGAAAAATTGGTTCAAACATTTTTATTCATTACACTTGAAGGAATAAAATGAAGGATTTGATTATAAATAATAATTTTTTTTGAATTAAGCTCATATAATTAATGCAGTTATGATCTGAATCAGTTTAACTTCTCAATTCAGGGTTAAGACAAATTGGTTACACGGTACGAGGGTTGACATTGCAATAGTCGACTTTGAGGCATTGAGTTGAATCACCAGAGTGGAAAGGAACTGGCGTAGCCTCATCAACCTTCCGTAATGGTCGGGCGGGTGGCTCTTCAGTAAGGTCAGTTTCCTTGGACGATGGGCAAGTACGTCTAGGTAAGAATGAAGGCAGGAGCTCGCTATAAGAAGTAGAGTAATATGCAGCAACCGTTGTAAGGGAAAACGGCGACCTATTTAGTTCTGACGATCCGAAGAAGGGCACTGAAATACATATAAATCACAGGCATTAGATTTAGCTTGACTACTAATCCTTAATTTTATGATACGTTCATACGTGGCACTAATATCCAAGAAAATGAAACTACCAAACGCCGACACGCTGCCTACCAAGCGTGGTAGGCCGAACGAGGCCTCATCGACGCTACCGGCTGTGCGAGAGAAAACGCAGGCATGACGCTGGTCCTGGGGTCCTTCAGAATCGTAATAGCAATGTTAGCAAAGAATGGCGAAACGTCTGGCTCGATCAAGGACAGCTTGGCAAACGCTTCGGATAACTCGTCTTCCGATGGCCGGCGAGGCCTTCTCAACTATCAGGACGACGACGGGCGGCGAGCGGTTAACGTCTAGCTGCTCATCAGCATGGAAAATCTGGTTAGGAGAGTCAAAGTCTGGCTAAGCCTTGGCATAATGTTCCATTACAAGGATCCAGTAAAAGTTTATCAATAAAGTTACTGGCCTGAGCACGGGAGGTTTCGTCGAGGTGTTCTGTCTTTCTCATACGAATATCTAATGGCGGGTTGTGGCGTCGTTCACTATCACATCGGCTTCCAATTCTCCGTTGGCGTGGGCTTCTCCGTGCTACACATCTGCCTTCTCCGTTTTCTTCAGACGGGGTAGAAGTATCGAGTAGCTCGTGGACGAAAACGGTTGCTCCTCTTTTCCAATTTCGTCAGGCCTCCCCTTTCCACGAGGCAATCTTTATTAGCTCGGGAGGAGCGGCCTTGTCTCGCCGGCTTCTTTACCACAGTTCTCTGCCATTTCTCTGGATCGAGATCAACAGAATTTTCCGTCCGCTCAAATCTCTCCCTTGCTTGCTTTCTCTTCCATCTTAACCCCCAACCTTTCTTTTCCTCCCCTTCTTCTTGCTTACCATCACTTTTAAATTCTCCCTTCTGACATCTCACTTCCTTCCCTCACCGATCGACCAATCCCTCGCTTGATTTCTCAGTTTCTCTCCTGGATTGTCCACTCTTTTCAGCGGGGTCCAGGTTTCATTCTCTAGCTCCTCTCTTCTATTAATTCTCATCGTCACCTTCGTTTTCTCTTCGAAATCGATAAAACGAGGTGACACCTTGTCAACTTAGCCTTCCATAACTGTTGACACTTCCTCTTTTCCTTTCAGTTGGCCTGCTCTTCTGACGTCATTTTCATCCTCACATTAGTTAAGTTCGTTGTAGAAATCCTTCGCCATATCGATGATTTTATTTCCATTCTTCATGATTGTGCTATTTGTACTCTTGAGCGTAAATATTCCGCTGCTTCCGATGCAGAGCCTACTCTTCGCAGTTTTCAACCTCTTGTTATCTTCAACAGCCTTCTTGACAAGATTGCAGTTGAACTTCCGAATATCTTCTATGATAATAAATAATAAATAGCCTAAAAGACACTGTGCATACTTACTCAGAGGAAAGTAGGAGAATCGACACTCTACTTTTCCACAAAGAAATCAATAGATGTATACATTTCAGTTACAAAGCAACCTCGATTCAGTATGAGTCCCTATTAAACAAAGGTTGTTTTGCAACCGAAATGTATACATCTATTGATTTCTTTGTGGGAAATTGGTGTGTCGATTCTTGTACCTTCATCTTCTATGATGTGTTTTCTTATTGTCTTGCAAAACTTTGCATAATCTACAGTACTATTAATTTTGTATCTTCTCTTTTTGGCTTTATTATTCTTCGTTTCTTTTTTAATTTCCTCGTTTCTTCTGCGATTTTCGTCTGTGGTTTGGAAACTTGTTCTCCAGCTACTTCTGCCGCTGCTTCCTTTAAATATTTAGTTAGTGTCCTATTAATATCTGTAATGTCATCTTCTTGAATGTCACGTGGATTTTCGCAGCATCAGAGACAGTCGATAGGAAAGATCGATGACGAAGATGACGCCGATGACAAGATTTACGTCATCCCAAAAAATTTTCGTAAAGATACGAGAGGAGCACGAGAGGGAGAGAAAGTTTAGAAATGGAGAAGGAAAGACGTACGGGGCGGCTGAGCCAAATTCAGGTCTATGAATGCTAAAGGCCGGGGCGTTTTCCACCATTCCTGAGCGCAGCAGAACGTTAAAGCCAGGTAGGAGTTGATGTTACGAAAATCAGGCGAGCTCCAGTGCGACGTTGGAGTCGACGGCGAGGGAGAGAAAAAGGTTGGCGAGGCGCGCGACCGAGAGAGGCAGCAATACCTCGGACCACGTCAAACAGCCGTCGGGCGAAAAGCAGTGGACGCTAATTGGGATAATAAGTGCGTACGAGTCGTGGAAAACCTTCTTCGAGAATTCTGCAAGGAAGAGGATTCAGATGACATCAAAAGGCAGGCGGCCGAACTACCCGTTACCTGCAGAGATGAGGCGGCGATAAATGGAAGGAGTCCAACGCACGCGGATTTCATTTCGATTCGTCATGTATGGATTCATAATTACGGTAGGCCATAATTTAAAAGGCGTGATCATTTTGCCGGTTGCCGAAAGCCTATCCGTAATTTTTTTGCAAGTTCCTACTGTGCAAACTGAAATGTATAATATTCTCTTCGCTTACGACGCAATTAATTGGCGAGAGGGAGAGGACTTTATTGGAATCTTCCCGTTATCATTAAGAGAATTCGTTGCGAACGGAACTGGAGGTTTCATGCGAAGGCCTCATGACATAAATTTCAATTTATGAACTAAAAACCAACGAACGCTGTACGAAGCGGAGTTGCGGTGGAAAAGCGGCAACGTATCGTCGACATCTCGTCATTGTAAGCTCCGTGAAGTTTTAGTGCATTAGTGAAGTGTGTGTCAGCTTCCGCAGAGTTTAAGTTTAACCCTATCCATATTATTGAATGTGGCGAAAGTATTATGTGGTTAATGATAGTGCTTCGGGATAATTAGCGAGTCAGCGACTTAACGTCCGTGCATCCGCTAATGTGTTTGTGTTACGAAGTAAAAGTAAAGCATGCTACAACAATCACATAGTGATGTGTGTCTCACTTATGATAGTATTTATTGAAAGTCAATGCTTAAGTGCTATATTTTGTCTTATGTGTGTCTATGAAACAACAGTGCGCCTCAATTGTAACCCGTTTAAGTAGAATGTGCGATATGTGTATTCGTCCACGTTAAGTGATATCCTATGTGCTTTAGTGAAGGCCGGCTTCCCTAGGGACGGCATCACTGCAATTTGTGTGTCAGCTATAAACAGCATAGCATCTCTATTCATCTGCTCTTCTGTTAACAGAAAGCAAATTCATCGAGTGTGTGTCTGCATCGATACATCTGTCAGCGTTTGCTCAGCTTCCAGCGAGCTTTATCAGTTTCAGCTGCCAGACCTCTGCGGCCCTTTACGAGGACAACACGACCAAGACGTTCCAAGACTTTGATCTAATACGCAGCCATGATCCTTCCCTTGTTCGTCTTGCCAAGTCGGGGACTTGTTTACTGGAGACGACAAGGGGACCCATCCTTCCTCCAGCATTCAAGTCTTTGAGATCACATTATTCCCGAACTTACGTCATCTCATAAAAACTACACGAACAATTACTTACCTCATATGTGATTTGTGATTATGACCAGAATTAAAATTACTTACCTGAACTGTGAACTGAAATACTGAAATATTGGATATTCTAAATTATAGTTATTCAAAGAACTTCCACTGCAAAAACTTTATCTTTAATGATTTTTCATGAGTTTTGAAAAACATTACTTTTCACTTAAAAAAAATATATTTTAAAGATCAATAAAATATTTTTCATTCTTAATTATCTCGTTCTCTCCTCTTGTCTCTGACTCTGCTTAATACATGTGACACTGAATGCCGTTCTGTAAGATTTCAAAGCGATTTCGCAATTCTAGCTGGAATTTTATATTAACGAATAAATAGAGAAAAATAGTAAAGAAAATTCCACGGCCTGGACTCGAACCAGGGACTTTCAGATTTAAGCCCCGACGCTATAACCCGATTCTATATTAAATTTATTATCTATTTATATGTTTTTATTTTTTTATTAATTATGTTAATTATTATTTATTATGTTCAGTATGTCTCTGGCAGCCAGCATTTTTTATTGTTGCAGTAAAAAAAAGAAAAAAAAAATGACGGAGGCTCTGGTGACTGCCAAAGCCGCGGGTTTTTAAGGCGTAGAACTACTACTGTATGTTATTATTGGTTACCGTTAGTGTGTATTTTTTTGGCGAAAAAAAGAACAACATCAAAAAAAAAAGTTACTATATTCAATTACATTACAATTTTGTGAAGAATGGGTCTGTGATATGAAAAGTAACAAACAGATGACAAAAATTTCGGAGTTATATTTCTCGTAAATGACAGATCAATGTAAGTATTTCCCAATGTACTTGGATAGTTAGTCGGGACTATGTGTAAATTGAAATGATGTTTCATAAATTCAAATGCTCCTTCGTTTCGTTTGGCATCCATATTAAAATCGCCCATCAATATCTTAGTCATATCCGCATCCACCTCAAACTTTGCTTGCAGCTGTCGGTGTATTTCTTTAATCCAGAAAACAATAACATTTTTAAATCTAAACGTGAAGTATTTGGATGTACATATATCGAGCCCAATATAAATTTTGAAGAACCATTTAAGGTAACGTCCACTAAACATAAATCGCCAACTCCATAGTCAATCATTCTCCGTCTTACATTTATGTGATGCTCGACAGGTTTACAGTCTGCTACACTATTTATATTTCTATAAATTCCACACCACTCGCTTTACGCTGCCGATTTGCTGTTCATGAATGCTTTTAATTCGAACCCTCGTATCTGAATCAGTCCTGAAGAAAGCCACGGCTGAAACGCGTTGACTCTATGTCGTAAAATCACTGTTGTTTTAAGGACCCATATATTTATATTTTTACAAACAACTAAGACCAACATGTTTGAAAACATATATTATTTTAGTCAGATTTATTGTTTTGTTTTAAGAAAAACAAAACTTCAAAGTTCATTTCTTAAAATAATTAATCTGCTTAAAATAATATATATTTTATTATTTTACAACATATTTTTAATAGAAAACTAGAAGCGAACCTACCCATTTGTATAATCGGGAAATAACCCATTGTTAGATAACTCATTGTTAGATTTTTTCTTTGTTGTGACAACGTCCACCGTCGCTGATTTTATATAAATGATGATGTACTGATTTCGCCGGAAGATGACAGGATTTCATGATATTATCTTAAAACGCTCGTGTTTCCATGTTTTTATACCTAATGCACAGGCCTTCTTTATATTAACTGCACAGGCCTTTTCTCGTAGGCCATGGTTAGCTCCAATTAGTTCCAATACACGCCGCACACGTATATGCTGCAGCAGCGCCACTCCTTTATTACGATGGCGAGGATAAAATTCACTTAACTTTAACTTGCTGTAACTTTTGACCCAGTGGCTCATTTGGTGAAATTTTTGCTTATTATTCAAGGCTCAACCTTCCTCTTTCCAACGAGATAATGACCATAGTTGTAGGATATAGTGATAGAAAGATATAACCTGAGATATGTACATCACTTTTTGAACGAAAAATCGCGTCTGAATATTTCCTCGGCTGCACCCCTGATAGACGTAGTTCTACGTCAAAAATATAAAAAACTATAAACAATATGGGAAGCCGGAAGGTGGGAATCACAACGATTTTGGCGAACGATTCAACAACCCTGAATTTGCATTGTTTTAAGGATGGTAAAGTCGTATAGTGTGGAATTCAGGAGGTTGAACCACTACCAAATACGAAATGAGGGACGGGGGCGAGCAGGGATAGTTAAAACTAACGCTGCTTAGAAAAATAAAAGACTTTTAACAGAAACAACATAGTTTAATAGGCCGACAATACGTTACAATCAACAAATAATAAAAATAAGAAACGGTGCAGTTACAAAGAAAAATAAATAAAGATTAAACTGTGATAAATATAATAATACATAGCAATAAAAAAAGGTCCGGATGATCCGTACTGGAACAGCTAAGGCTCGACCCACAAAAAAAAAAGAAAAGAAAAATTTAAATACTTAAAACAACTCACTGCGGACGACGACGACTTCGCTTGCTGAAAGCAATATGCACGTAGACGGAAAGGAAGGAGGGAGGGAGAGAGACGGGCCCAAGAGTACGCTTTTATTAAAGAAGCACGGAAAAGCACGGGAAAAGGCGAGCAATGATCGAGTAAAAACAGGCAGAGCATGTTCGTAAGAAATAGTAATCGGTACGCACCAAATCCACCCAAAAGAATCTCAGATCGCAACTGGCCGTAAGACAAAAGGAAAGCCAAGGAAGCTTTCTCTGTCATCTCCAAAGGGCGACAAACTCTTAAAAGTCACAGAAAATTAGTTCAAGTTCTGACGAGAGAGGACGTTCTGAGTGATAATCGCATAAGAATGTTGTCGGTGATTCATGCAGGTCATTCCCTCACATTTATATATGTTTTGACGATCGCTTAAGGGTAGCTCATTCCACAATTTGAACGTATTCTCCCTAAAATTAGAAATAATACCTGGTGGTTGGATCAATAATTTCTTTGGCTGCCTGCAATCTGAGGTTGCAGCGAGCCATGTTTTGACGTAATGGGCAGGATGCATCGCACAATCCAAAGCCTTTATTAGTTCTCTTAATTTTGACCAATCCACAATTGAATCGAAAGTAAATAAATTCCATTCATTACAGATCTTAGTTATCGACTGATCTCCATATATGTTCAGCGAATAATGTTATTGTAAGCTACTTTCAGCTTGGTCTGCATAAGTTTATGGGGTGTGGCCCAAATTGGCAGCCCATAGGCAATCTTCGGGATAATCTTGGATTTGAGTACTATAATCATTTCTTTTTTAGTCAGAATTCGGCGTAATTTCTTTACTAAATATCGTAACTTGTTCAGTTGGCAAATCAAGTTCTCCCTCTGAGCAAAGAATTTGAGGTGGCTATCAAATGTAACTCCCAATAATTTCACTGTAGTCGGAGCGGGGTATTTTCTAGCAATAACTAAAGTTATCGTTTTTTTTCTTGTTTATAGCCATACCTCTCAAGTGGAACCAATTGTGTACCATGTCCACGTCTTTCTCAATATGTTGAGTTATTTCTGAATCTATAAAGCAATCATACCTTTTGACTAAAATAATATCGTCCAGAAAAGCCTTGAGCTGAAAAGTTAAAGGCAGTTCAGCTAAGGGTGCTAATAAGGTCGCAAAAAGGGTGTTGCTTATCGAAGAACCCTGCGGTATTCCACGGGTAGATGGTTGGCACACTATTTTATCGCCATTCATAATACAATTGGATCGATTGCTGAGAAGGTCCCGTATTAGAGTTAACGTTTTCCCAGTAATGCCGTAGGTCTTTAAGTCTACACATAATTGTTCTCTCGGCACAATATTAAAAGCTTTGGCGATATCTACCATAACAATAACAAATGTTTGATGTTGGTCCATCATAACGGATAAAATAAGATCTTGTGCAGAGGTACCTGGTCTGCCTCCATATTGGAAGCTCGGTACAATCGACCATAAGTGTTGGTTCATACATCTAAAAATAATAGTTTCGATAATTTTGTATATTGATGGAAGAATCGAGATCGGCCGATAATTCTTATAATCATTTCTATTGCCCGCTTTATAATCAAATGGAAATGTCCGTTATTCCATACTTCCACTATCAGATGAGCCAGCAGGTAATTGCCGCTCTATTCCCAGTTTCTCAGAACTGTATGATTTAAAAAATCATCATTGGCATTTCTTTTCAACTTGATTGTCTTCATTACCCAGAAAATCTCCTGAGTAAGATCCGGCACTAATTGAAGATCGGTCTCCTTATGATTATTGGATGATTGTACTACAATAGGCGGTGGACGATTCAACGAGTCATCAATCCAATTTAAGTATTCTTTGGCTGTGGCTTGTGGAAATTTTTTACCTTCCACTCTCTGTATTTTCCTAATGAATTTCCACAAGTCAAAATGACTGTCCGCAGCTGAAAGGCATTTTCTTTTGACTATACGAATCTGGCGTTTGTATAATTTATTTAAAGTTCTTAATTGTTCTTGCACATTCACATCACCATTTTGTACATACTGTTTGTAAAGACTTTTGCGCAACTTCACCGTTTCTAAGATCTCCTTATTCCACCATGGTTTTACTTGTTGGGAAATTAAACTCTTTTTTTATTGTCATTCCTACGCTTATCAATATATTATACGTACAAACTTTCTTTTAACACTATTAGTTTGGTCTCCGGGGTCGTAGCCTCGAAATAATCTGACCAATCATATGCATCAATTTTTTGTCTAAACTGGAACCACTCAATTGAGTCCAAGTTATAATAATTCCTATAAGCCCTTAAAGTCAATTTATTATTATTATTGGACGATTTCATAGCAATGCTAAGCTCAATTGATTGATGATCGCATTTGGGTAGACAGCTTAGTTTCATATCTGTTACTTTCCAATTACTTGGCATAAAGATTTGATCAATAGTCGTTGCTGATGTATTCGTTATCCGCGTTGGCCTATTGACTATTGGTGTAAGGTGCAATATCACACAAGCATCAGTTATTAGTTACCTATCTAGAGTACTTGCTGCAAAATTGACATTTAAGTCACCCAGTATGATGTAGTCATAGGCAGTATCCAGAAAATATATGAGGCCAATGATCTGTTGGACAGGCACATATCGCGGCCTGTAGATAGTTAATATTCTCAATATCCAATTGTTGAAGGAACATTCGACCAAAAGACATTCACATCCCTGATTCTAAGCACTTAAGATCACTGTAGTTGGTGTCTGGCTCTTGACGAGGAGGGCCACCCCTCCTCCTCTGGTAGGTCGATCTGCTCTATAAATTGAGTCAGGACAAATTAGTTTGGATTCGATCTCTGGGGTTAACCACGTTTCCACTATGGAACAGATGTGAATGTTAGATGACTGTAGCCACAATTCTAAATCAGTCAGCTTATTAAAAATTGAGCGAGTTACCGGTTTTGTCTTGCTCATTACATATTAGTTGTTTATTCTGTCTTTGACCGGACTTGCCTCGCATACATCTGATGTCGAAAAGAATTCTCTGTCAGTGTAGGGCTTTTCCCTCTGAATGGTCGTATCGAAAGGCCCCGCGGCCATGCTACTTCATATCAAGGAGGGTGGTCGGCTTGTTGATCCAAACGCACAGAAATGTAGTGGGAAGGGGTACCTCCTTTCATCAACCATCTACCACATTCTAAAACGTTCAGATTCCTTTCCATCAATTTTTCGGCTAAGTTTATTGCCGTCACTGAGGTTTCCAAATTACTGATACAGACCCTAGCTGTAGATGGGGACCTAATTGGTAAATTCCAGCTGTTATCCTTTTCCAACAGATGACTTTGTTGGTCTTTAATGTCGTTCGTCGTATGTTGATACTTTAATCGGTTCACTTCGCCTAGCCAGCCGTTGCTCTTTACAATACTTTTTCTCCCTTCCTCATTCGTTTATTTAACAATTCATTGAGAAGTAGTCAAAGAACTGAAATGTTTCATCAACTCGTCACATTTCTGACTTTTCTGTAAGAACTCTCCATACTAAAGTCAGAACTCTTTTATCGACTACTTGTTGTTCAATTTGGCAGTCTTTCCCAATTTTTGCTTTTAAGTCATATGATTAAACTTCACGATTCAGTACTTTTAAGTGCTCACAGGAATCTGAACTTAGGACTATTAAAAAAAAAAGGCGGCAAATTGAAAATGATAAAAAAAGCGAGTAAACAGGTTCTAGTAAAACTTTCCAACACTTGGTGGCGATCGCAACGCTACTGAAATGGCTTAGCATTTGGAAATATACGTCCGGCGCATAGAGTGAACAAGGGATTAACGGGGAGAAATTCGTGCAGTCTTTGGGAACTTAGTAATTTATACATTGCTCGCTCCAAGCGAATGTAGAACGTGATCTACATGTGGATTTTGGTTTGAATCCATGAGCTGGTTTGAAGAGTAGGACATCACGTGTAAAAAAAACAATTTTTGCAAAGACTCTTAGAAATTTGCCTTATCAAACGACCCTCATATTATTAAAGCACATGGTACCACGGAATTCGAACGCCTCAAAACTCGAACAACTTGGAATTCAAACGAAATTTTCAAATAAATTTTGCCACGGAACTTGAAGCCGAATGCCTGGCACGACTCATACCGTTTATCTCAGCTTATTTTGCGAATTGTTTTTCTATAAAACACTTAGTGAATTGGTTTTGGCTGGTAAAAAGTGTAGTGTTGAAAAACAAAGTAAGAGCAACCATTGCAATTAAAAAAAAATCTTATCACTAAGCATGAAAGTGGTTTCTGTGTATGTGAATTTGTTATGATATTGTTGGACCCTGGAACAGGTTAATATAGTTTCCTTTATTTTCAATGGGGAATATTGCTTTGGAACTCGAACGATTTGGAATTCCATCGCCGTCTCGGTACCACTCTACTAGAATATGCCTCAACTGATGAGAACGAGGTGCAGATGGACAACGATGAGGTGACAGCTCCTTATTTTTGTTCCTCCTAGTAGATTTAAACCTATGTGCTTGGAAAATTGACATTTTAGGAATATACAACGTGTCCCAAAACTCAACGATAAGCTTGTACCTACGAATCAACCTCGTCATGATCATTCGGGAAAAAATAAGAAAAAAAATTTTTTTATTTTATTTTAAATATTAATTGACTTTTTATGAAAACTTTGAAATTTGACCCCCCTTGTACCTTATTTATTCTACTGTGACCACAAAATTATAGATATTCCGGGATTTTTTTTCTTTGTTGGATAGCTTAGTAGTCCTGTAATAGATCATTGCAGCAAAAAGTCTGACAATGCTTATAGTTTCTACACAAAAAACAAGCCAAGTTCTGTTTTTTCACGAAACTCAGCAAAAAAATTACGTTTCGGTATCTTTGACACCGTCTGGTGTAAAAAAAGTGTATGAACAATGCTATGGCAAGTTATTTAAAAAATAGTTTAGATTATCACAATTCCAAAAAGGTATAACACTATACCAAAACTTTGATCCATAAAAAAAACTGCCCTCCTCTACACAACGAGCGACTAATATTTACTTTTTCCGCATAATGAGCGTAATCAAGTTTTGTGTAGCTACAATCTAGGAATTATCAATCTTATACCTCTTGATTCGATAATAATTATGTCCATTGATGAATGTAGTATGCTGTATCATACCCTATTTTTTTTAAAGGAAAGCTTGATGTGTCTAAGATTGTACCTACCAACAATAACAACACAGGGTTAGTCAGGCATTAGCTTGCAGCCTTGAATCTTCCCATCATCATTATAGCCATGTATTGGTAGTGTTAACTACGAACCTTCTAGTCAAGTACTGGCCTCCTCCCTGAAGAGGTAAGGGAAGGATTAGAGCATCGCACTACGCTGCTCTATAATGCGTTGGTGGGTTCCTAAAGTAAAGTAAAAAATCCTTTATCGTCCAGCAATAGTGAGCTTAAGAATTGTCTCTTCGTAGGGAAAAGATTCAAAATTTAATAATTAATGATAATAATTGTTAATAATTAATAAAAGATAAAATAAATAAAAGAAATAGTATTAAGTTTAATATTTATTGTTTATGAAAATTACAATAATTGTTCAAATTGCTGGCCACCCACAGCGATGCATGCGCGACATCTTCTTAAGAATGACCTTTTTATGCGTCGTGCATATCTTTTTTGATTTATGTGGTCTGCAGCCTGTCTAATCCTTTCACGTAGCTCATTTATAGTTGCGATTGGCTTCGAATATACTAAGTCCTTTAAGCACCCCAATAAAAAAAATCGAGGGGGTTGAGGTCCGGTGAACGTGGTGGCCATAAGATGGGTCCAAGGCGGCCGATCCATCTTTCTGGGTATTCCTCATTAAGATATTCTCTCACGGGGCGAGCGTAATGTGCTGGACATCCATCGTTTTGAAACCACATGTTTTGTAAATTACTTAATGGTACATCTTCTAGTAGGACGTGCAAATCATTTTGGAGAAAATGTAAATAACTAGGACCATCCAAGTTGTTTGGTAACTCAAATGGTCCTATAATTTTGCCATTTAATATGCCTGTCCATAAATTAACTTTAAATTGATATTGAGATTTATCCTCTCTCTTGAGGTGCGGATTCTGAAGGCTCCAGCTATATAAATTATGAAGATTTAAGAAAGCATCTTTCTTGCATGTGGTTTCATCAGACCATAGAATCTTGTCCAAGAACTCTGGGTTTTGTCGATGTTTTCTGAGCATGTTCTCGCAAAATGCCACCCTTAATGCATAATCCCGTGGTAATAAGGTTCGAACACGTCTGTAATGATAGGGATGAAGTTTTTCTCGTTGAAGAATCCGATGAGCGGAACTTTTAGGAATACCCGTCGCAGCTTCTATGGCTCTTACTGAAGTAGTAGGGTTGTTTTGTATTTCACGAAGAACTTCTCCGTCGTTCACTGATCTAGGTCTTCCAGTGTTTTTTCTATTAGAAGGAAAACGACCCTCCGAGTATGCTTGGTGCACATTAATAAATACCCTATAGTCTGGATACCTTTCAGCGTTTGGATACCTTTCTCTGTAGAGTCTACTAGCAGCGTTAGCGTTGCATCTGCATTCTCCATAAATGAGATGCATGTTCGCGTATTCCATTGGTGTGTATGGTAGCGGCATGACGAAGTAGAGCACAAAAATAGTCCACAAAACCCAAATCACAATGCACAATCAGAGTCCAAAATAGTGCCAAGTCGTTTTAGTTTAGGTTTAAATCACGAAATCTAGTCCAAAAGCCAAGCCAAGTCGTAAGTACAGGATCTACGTCAATTGAATACAGAAGGATGCGCAATAAGCAAAGGAGCAGAGAGTACTGACTATTACTGACTTGTTTTCTACTCCCCTTTACATACTCTTCCTTTTCTATCCAACAAAACATCACCTATCTTTCTTTCTCTTTCGCACTTGATTATTATCTTGTTCTATTGTATTAGTCTATTGTTCTTTCATCAGTCGTGGTCTTCTGCGCGCAGCCGCGTGTGGCCGCGGCAGCGCGGCGCGCTATTGTTCTTTGTTTACACTAGTACCGCACAATGGTTTTTACTTTCATTCTAGAAATATTAACAATCGCTATTTCGGTAAATCCATTAATGACAAAAAGTATCTGAAGGGCCGCTTTTATGTCATTTATTTCTTAGTAACTAAGTTTCGTTTTTTATAATCTCCGTCTATTGTGCTTCGTTTATACAGTATTGCACAAATAGTATACTTTTTTGCTAATCCTTTTTGTAAATTGAATAAAACCTACGAGTATTCAATTGGTAGGTACAGTCTTAGACACATCAAACTTTCCTTTAAAAAAAATAGGGTATGATACAGCATACTACATTCATCAATGGACATAATTATTATCGAATCAAGAGGTATAAGATTGATAATTCCTAGATTGTAGCTACACAAAACTTGATTACGCTCATTATGCGGAAAAAGTAAATATTAGTCGCTCGTTGTGTAGAGGAGGGCAGTTTTTTTATGGATCAAAGTTTTGGTATAGTGTTATACCTTTTTGGAATTGTGATAATCTAAACTATTTTTTAAATAACTTGCCATAGCATTGTTCATACACTTTTTTTACACCAGACGGTGTCAAAGATACCGAAACGTAATTTTTTTGCTGAGTTTCGTGAAAAAACAGAACTTGGCTTGTTTTTTGTGTAGAAACTATAAGCATTGTCAGACTTTTTGCTGCAATGATCTATTACAGGACTACTAAGCTATCCAACAAAGAAAAAAAATCCCGGAATATCTATAATTTTGTGGTCACAGTAGAATAAATAAGGTACAAGGGGGGTCAAATTTCAAAGTTTTCATAAAAAGTCAATTAATATTTAAAATAAAATAAAAAAAATTTTTTTCTTATTTTTTCCCGAATGATCATGACGAGGTTGATTCGTAGGTACAAGCTTATCGTTGAGTTTTGGGACACGTTGTATAACTACAACATCCTGAAAGACAGAGTAATTGATGGAATTGTAAAATCTGTTATTAAAAATGTCTAACAAGTCCTCTTAAAAGCTTATTCTCTAACGCAATAACAGAAGTTATAGAAAGATCGTAGCAGCATTTCAACAGATAACGATTCTAGCACATAATTGGCGTGAACAGTCCTTTCGGTGCGAGTTGTGCCTCACAAGTGGTCATGTAGAAGATTACGAATTAGGAGAATAAAATTCCTATATAGGACTTGGGATCAGCATATTGATACTTTATTGGTGAATCTAAATCGGAAGCAAGGAATGATTACCATCGTGCATTCTTCTTCTTCTTTATTATTCATGGATACTGTCAAGTGGATTTGGCAGAGCTTAATCTTACAAGAGATAGGAACGAGAAAGTTTTATAAATCAGTTATTTAATAAAGCCTTTATTAAAACTGTTTATAGTTCAAACAAAAAAATAATAGGTGGCGCTGCCACGTATAGTTATCAGTAAATATACTCCGACTCAGGAAAAATATTAGGCAGTGGAAGAATAGTTTATAGTAAATTGAGTGAAGGTTTAATATCCTCCTTTTCTTCAAGGAAGTGGTTTGGATTGCGCCCCTGAGGATATGAGCGTCCGCAAATAAACAAGATTTGGATCAAAGTTTGTCACGTAGAAAAATTAGGAGAACAGTTGTCACGTGATTACTATTGACGTTGTTTAAATAGGTACAGTCCAGGAAATAAGCCGTTGACTCGAAGATCTCGAAGTGGAACACGGAATCAGCTGATGGGTATTGACAGATGACGAAGTCTGATGCTGGCTTGCCGCAATGACGGGTGACTCACGAAGCTCGATGATCCGGAAAGAAGTGATTTATGGATTAGGACTCTGGATATGGCGGAGGTGATGAATACCCGACGAATGGCGAGGCAAGGTTAACTCGCCCAGACGTCCGGGTTAACTATTGCAGGAAATGGAGATAGAAAGAGTTGTGACTCTCGTAGATCTGGCAATGTACACGAGGGCTGCTCGTGAAAGCACTAATTTAAATTAACCGAAGCACTGAAGCGGAAGATGATCACAAAACGAGCTCCTCGGTAACGGACACACACACACTAATTGGTTAGGACATCCTTTGAATGGCATACCACACACACACACCACCATTCACGATTGATGCTCACATGAAGAGAATCAAAATTACTGAGGCAAATATTAAACATCGAACTCCTGCGTAATCGATGATTTAAACAGGATGCGTCACACTTAAGTAATCACTAAATTAATCGGGATACACAGCACCTTTGTAGGATTTCACTTTGTAAGTGAGGTAAGACACTTCAATAACTATAGGTGAGCATTGAACGTAGCTCCTCCACATTATAACACACACGTGACGTAATCTTCGTCGCTTGAAGATAGCCAACTTTCATGGTAATTAATTACGTGGGCACATCTCTGACACTGGAATACACATAAAAGCAGAACATATGGAGCACATTAATAAGCGGTAAACTCGGCCTGCGATTAGAAGGAAAAAAAAATAATCGAGGCAACGCTTCAGATCCCTCTTCTACGCCTCTCCAGGTTCGTCGACGTAGAACCTCGTCGGTAGACGAAACGTTTTCCACACGTGTTGTAGAACTCCGTCGGAATCGGCATCCCTCGACGAAAAGGGGTTCGCAGAAACAGTTCAGGCTATTGTAACAGTTTTGAGGCTCGGTTTCTCGGAACGAAGCCTCCGGCCTCACCCATGAGGTATGCACCGAGCGAAAATGGATAAATGCCTACAACTGATGCTCCTATGGTTAGTTGCTCGGCCTCCTCTTCAAAAGAGACACGATAAAGTTTTAATTGAGTCCCCGTAATGGTTACGCTGAGCACTGTAACGTTAAAGGCTACTCTATGTGCGCAACCATTAGGCGACTCAAAACAAGAGAAAGTTCGTTCATACCTTTGGTATCGAAACGGTGATAAACGTGCGTCGTTTTCTCCCGTCGGAGTCGGCTCGTCCGCTAACGGCGGGATGTATACGTATGACGGCTGAACCTCGCTCTTTTCGTGGGCGACGTCGGGGCTCGCTTCTGGTAGCAGCTCCTTTATCAAAGCTTCAACGGCACTTGTCAGACGACGCTCCCATTCCTCGTTGGCAAGTTTTACGGCGACGAGAGACTCCCACTCGCTTGCGTGAGGATTACGTAACTCGCTCTCCCGCTCGCCGACCGTTGACTGACGCTCGCCGGCAAAGACTTCCCCGTGAACGACTTCTGTCGTTAATTCGTTCACCTTGCGGGAAGGTTCTCCGTTTGTCTCACAGCGTCCTTTTCGCTCTGTTCGCCTCTCACTCGTGGGAAGATTTTCCTCCCGTGTTGGACGAGATCGATCCCGAGACCTTTCGCCTCTCAGCCATCGATTCTTTTTGCCGCATCTCTCGTTCTCCTCTCGCGTGGCTTTCGGAGAGTCGTACACTTTCTTACGTCGTCGACGTACGTCATCGTCTCCTTTCACTTTCGTTGATGAGTTGCTCTGATGAAATCCACGTGACAGATACACTCCTCCCTTTGCTCCTGTGTCATTTTCTGGGGATCGTCCTTCTCTTCTAATCTTAATCGCTTGTTCAAACTTCAGAAATGGTTCCTTCGAACCCTACTTGGTGTTCCCAAGTCTTATTCGGTATCTTCTTACTTTACCTCCATGCGCATACCTTCGGTTTTCCAGATATTTTTTATACAAACATGTACTTTTATTTACAAGAGTCTGAATTCCATATTGTTGTTAACTTCTCCTGTAACTGTTGTTTTCAACCGTGATCGACATAACTACTCCACTCACGCACTGAATGATATTTCCTTACCCTTTGCCAAACTAAACTACAGACGTCGATGTATTACCTTTATCGGGGTAAAAAATTGGGCGCAGTTACCCCAAGAACTCCGCTCCATAACATCGTATTCGTTGTTTCGCAAAAGGTTAAAAATTTATTGTTTTTTATGTATTAATATACAAGGGAGGGTCGTCTGCCTTTGATCAGTTATCACTGGGGTAGGTAGAACCTTACTCCCACGCAACCTGTTGTATGAAGTTTTTGGAGCATAGTTGACTGTCTTTGCATACGCTACGCCACAATGTTTTTACTTAGTGACGTTTGTATTCTGGTATCGTAGGATGTTTATTGAATTATTAGGATGTTAGACACACCTGATAACTATTAAGGAGTTATTATGAATGATTGAGTTACTGTGCGGAGGCCGAATCGCTCTGCGTGGAAGTAACATCTAGATTTACTTTGGGGCCACTGATTATTTGTAGTATTTTTGTTTGTCATCTGCCCAGTCGATCCATCTGTATGTTTTTGTTTTTTTGTTCTTTAAGATTGTACTAAGACGTTTTTTTTTTTTTGTTTCTTAGTATCTTTATGAGTCCTCAGAGATCTAACATGTCGGTCCATATGGACCATTCGGATCTCTGTTGTACTTTGATGTATATTCTAACCCTTTATTCTTAAATAAATAAATAAATAAATAAATATTTTTGGCAAAGTTAGAATTTTTGTCACATAGTAAACGGCATCGTAAAAATCTACGTATTTTCAGGAAAAGAACGAGATCAACTCGAGAGGCACGTGGTACGGAAGACAGAAGGATTTGGATAGCGATCTATGCGGTTGACGAAAAAGCCGCCCAAACGATTCCGATGGCCATAAAATTCCCTGGAGTAAATGGACAAAAAGGGGAACAGACGATTTTCATATAGACGATGACTTCGTTTCGTGGAACGGCGAGAACTCGTTAATTTTTAGAGCAGCACGCCGCGGACGAGAGCCGCCGGGAACAAGCGATTCTGCGAAAAGGAAACGAAGGAATATCAACGTCTACAGAAGACGAGGTGGAAAATTTCCTGTAAAGAGAACAGCAACGTTGCTCCAGCGACGGAGTCAGAGGAGCATTCTCTGAGCGACAAAAATACGGAACAATACCGTATCAGTGCAGAGACTATGGTAGGCGAGCCGAACGGCGGAAAGCCAGCCTTCACCCCGAGCACGACGAATGCGAGCTACCAGGCAGAGGCCGCAACCATTACCGTCCGTGAGGTCGATAGGGGAAACTGCCGGCAATTTTATATGAGTGAACTGAACTTATCTACCTATGTAGGAAACCTGAATTTATGTTATATGACTGTTATTAACTGCGAATCGATCGAGAGCAGTGGCATTTTCATAGGAAGAGTGACTTTGAAAAAGAACGACTCGCGCGACAAAGGGAGGCGTATTGTAGGAATATTTCACTTCTCCATACAGTCATATTTTGCTGGACAGACAGGAGAAATTATTCCCGAGCCTGACCAATATTTTACCTGGTTCTACTGCACATCATTTTTTCTGAACTTTGCCAATCGAACTTTACATTCGATATCATTGCCACGGTTCCGTCTTCTCTTTTAATAGCGACTTCACCGGCTTTGACCTTTGGACTATATTGAAACTTAATGTTATTCTTTTTTTTTTAGGAGTTTTTCGTCATTAAATTCCTGTCATGCTTGGAAGAACTCTTTTCATGAGGGACCACTTAACGGACGCTGGTCCTGTCCGATTCATCCTTAAAGTGCGCAATCAGCAAGCAACGGGCAACGGATGTTGTCGCATCTTACAGTCTCTCCTTTCTTATTTACGTCAGTGTTTATTGTGCAAATTAAACCACCCGAGGGTGCGTCTTTCATTTGGCTGAGTGTGTCTCCTACTTAAGTGTGTCAAATTTTCGGATACGGCGTCCGAGGAGCTGTCAGCGTTGTCTAGTGTGAATTTGATTACAGTGTTTGTGCTACGACATACGAAAGGTTTATTAAGCCCAGTAATCCAAGTGTGATATTAGTATTTAGTATATTATTGGTGTGTGTCAGCAAATAAATATGCTCAAATGTGCCCTTACAGGCGCCTAATCTTATTTCTCCAAATTTCATGTGTTTTTCTGCATCAGCGATGAATGTGTACCATACGGCAGTGTTCCTACTGATGCTTCAGGATTAAGCGTCCTAATTTCACGATTTGAGCGACGTGTTAGTGCTTCGTTCTTCAGCCTGTCCGTCTAAGTACTCCTATATTTTTCTTCGGGTATCCAGTGTTTATCCATTTGGTAGAGCCACTCCCGAGTAGGTAAGGCTCCCTTAGTACTGAATTCTCTTTTCCTTTTCTACGCAACGTGGTGTCCAATTTGCCGCCCCGTTCCGAGGCTCACTCAATATTCTACTTACCGCATCCCGTTGATAACGTCACGACCCCTTGCCCTGGCCGAGACATTGAGGTCTAGTTTATTAGCTTAATCCGACGGTGCATCCAAGACGAAGCATCTTCTGGGTTGTACAAGATGAACTGATGGCCAGCCATTATTTGTTATCTGCTATTTACAATTGGATCTTCCACTGTAATTTACCGTTAAATAAATTATTATTATTTTTCTTTCAGTTCCGATTCTGCTTATTTACCACGTGACAATTTTTGCCAGTGAACACGGGTGAGCTCCTTGAAAATTAAGGCTTTATGACCATACGTTGTTTTTCTTGATGTAAAGTTTAGAAAACTATACTAATTGACATTCATCCACAAACGAAGGAAATATTATTCATTTGTTAAATGTGAAATACGGCTTCGGATAAAAATGTAAAAGGAAAGTTGAAAGGCTACTAATATCGTGTATGGTTACTTGAAGAAAGCAATTTGCGTCAACCCTAGATTCTCATGGACGACATTATTGTTTCAAAATTGCTCTAAGAGTAATATTTTGGAATGTCTGCAGCTCCATCCACCTTGTTTTGCACACGGAAGCCGTATTCAAACGCTAGCAACCTACATAATTTAAGATTCAGAGGAAATAGTGAAAGTATATCTCAGAAAATGCTTCAAGCATTTTTTTTCAGCTGAATGTCAATTTTACTTATGATTTTTTCATTTCTCAGCTCTCACGTTATAAGACTGTTTTATTACACTTTAAAATTGCATGGATTCTTTTGTTAAACTGATCTTAAAATATATATTTTTTTCAAATATGACTTTATTAATATAAAACTTTTTCTTTTTAGGAGCGTTTATAACCGAAGGTGATATTGGTGTTGGAACCATTATCGGCTCAGCTGTATTTAACATCTTGGCAGTGGTTGGCGCCTGTGGCTTACTTGTTAAGCAGGTAACGAATTTTCTATTGTGTCATCTAAGACTGCAAAATGCTCCTTAATTCTTTTTTTTAATGCACCTCTGAGACTGATCATAATAAACATCATCACACGAATTGTGAGCTAACTTATACACTCCAGATTTTTCTTCTAATGATACTCGTATTACATCTTTTGGGTCCTCTAGTAATTTTGTAAGTGAAATTCCACTCTTAAAGGCCAACTTACAACCCAAATCTTTGGAAAGTTTGTTTAGTTTTATAAACCCAAATCTCTTCAGGTGTTTATTATATGGCGAAACCAGGTACGGTTTATTGTCGACTCTATCCTTCTGTGTAATGGTATTTTCCACTTTCGTCCATTTTGCAATTTTCTCGGCTATACTATGGGCTTCTATTACATTCACTTTGTCCATGGATTGCAAATACAAAAGCTGTCAATAAAAAGAGCTGCCTTTTGCGTTCTGATATACAGGGTGATCCATAAGTCTGTCCCCCCCTTTTATTTTTTTAAACCGAAGCAGATATGTCAATTTTGATGAATCCAATGAATAGGAAGTTGTGGATGGCCTATCCCATGGTGCACTTTTCATCATCCCAAATATACAAATTAAGACACATTCAAAATTTATCTCAAAAACCGTAAGGGATAGAGAAAAAAACCCAATTGCAAGCTTGTTCAGCATAAAAAAACAAACAAAACAAAAAAAATCATCCAAATCGGACCAACCAATCATCCACAATCAGAAGATCATGTTGACCATTTCTGGAACATAGTAGCTTGCCATCCTGGAATTGTGTCTTCTGTGTGCTGAAACATGCCTTTTATTTGCTTTTCCGCATGAAAGTGAATGTGAGTATGGTAATTTATGTTATTTTTTTGATTTGCATGTTTTACATGGTGGAAATATCAACATCCAGTTTTCCTTGTGCAGTGTGACTGTTTGTAAGCTACAAACATTTCACCACGTGATTGTGGGCGATAGGTTGGTCCGATTTGGATGTTTTTTTTTGTTTTGTTTGTTTTTTTCATGCTGAACAAGTTTGCAATTGGGTTTTTTTCACTATCCCTTACGGTTTTTGAGATAAATTTTGAATGTGTCCTAATTTGAATATTTGGGTTGATGAAAAGTGCACCATGGGATAGGCCACCCACAACTTCCTATTCATTGGATTCATCAAAATTGACATATCTGCTTCGGTTCAAAAAATAAAAGGGGGGGGGGCAGACTTATGCACCAACCTGTATACGCCACTGCAATTTCTGCTTACATCATGAGAGACTTTAATCAACGAACCTGATTTGTTTCTGAAATCTCTATATATACTTCGTCCTTCTGTTGCTAGGTACCCATTAAAGTTATATAGGTAAGTCCAGATGTCCAATTTTGCCGGGACATCCAAGTTTTCGTCTTTGCATCAACCATTTTGGGAAGTAATCAGGTTGCTGATTTAACATAGAAGATAAATAAGATCATTAGCATATGACTAAATTTTCAAGATAGTGGAATAATTCATTTTTAGTGCAGTTTGTACAATATATCAAATGTTTCAGTTGTATAAAAGAGCAGGCCAGATACGATGAAATCAAATACCAGCTAAGCTACCCTGAATTGCTAAAGATCATGGGACATGCCTGAAAATGCCACTGCTCGCCATTTTTCAGCCACTGGAGTTTGAGTGACATGGTTCTTTCATCCAATTGCGCAGAGTTAAATGGGAGGTGTCTGTTGGAACCGTGGAAAAAGGAAGGATTATTCACATACGTTTCGGATGAACATAAGGATTGGTGTGTTTGTAGGGCCGCTATAGCAGACCCAATAGTCACGACATGTACTCAAATTAGAAGCTACAGTCCTTTTCATAAAAGAAATATGTTGACCCTAATTAAAGTCAGAGTTGAAAACAATCAGAAGCAAGCACTAGTGATGCATTAGTTTCTCCTGGTACTTTGTACTGCAGACATTTCAGAACAGAGTGTTCTACAACATTAAAGATAATTTTTTTTTATTTTCATAAAATCATTTAAAATTTGTAGATCATTTGTTTTTATTTACCTCGTATCATTGATATCTAATACGACTGGATGGCTCACTCAAGGCGAGTTTGCATTTAAAAGATTCTGCCTGAAATTGGCCATTGTTATCTGACACAACTAATCGATGACCTTTGAGGACGCGATTTCAATGAGAGTCAGTGAAATTCCAAAAAAATCCATAATTTTCTCCACGTAGCATATTTTATCTTCTTTTTCAATTACAATTATATAAAGAAAAATTTCCGAAGTTCGTAAAATTAGCATACATAGCCTATCGTTGATATTGGACAGGCATGACATAACTACTCGATAATCTTAGAGGACTTGGTATTTTTTGCCAGAAACATTCGCTATTAAGTCAGCCATCCAGTAGTATTAGATATCAATGCCTCGTATATGAGAAATAAAATTCTTTAATGAAAATTCTGATTTTTTACTTCATCGACATGCGTGAGAGCAAGGTACAATGAACGGAATAACTAAGCAATAAACAATGAATCAAGTGTGTATTTGGATTAATTCATTTCTTTGGTCTTCTTTTATGAAATAGAATGTAGCAGACGTGCACTTCGTGTGCGCCAACATGGACAACAATGCTGGAATAAAATCAATTTTCTCAGTTACTCATTTTATTAATTTATTGCAGTCACTTTTATTCTGCTATTGAGGTTATATTATTAACGTTGTCAATGTTTTTATTACTTCCTTTCATGAATGAAGCATTTTAAAAGTTCTGTCATTTTTATCCATGTGAAGAAGTACGGAATCAAATTGTGGCTGGTCGTCATAGATACTACCTTCTTAATTAGGAAACCATACGTTTCGGCATCCATGTCGTGATTAACGTTTTTTCTTGTCTGTATATGCGAAGTTCATTCCTGAAATCATCCCACTGATTTTGAAACACTCTCTAAAGCGTTTATAATTTAAGGTCCTGGAAATTTTTCATCCAGAGGCTCCACCCGGATTAATCCACCTCTGATCTCGTCTTCATTCTAGTACCCTAGATGGTAATCTTTCAGCACGACAATGCCACATGCCATAGGGCTCGTTTTGTGTCAGAGTGATTGTAAGATCATGACCAAGAATTTGCCGACCCATGCAGTTTCCAGATTTTAATCCCATCGAATATTTGTGTGGAGAAATTGAACGGGCTGTTCAGATCGAGAACAACTATCCAACGAATTCCGAATACCATCTTTGAATGCGAGCTATTATAACGCTAGGGAAGGCTCAACTTGCTGTTTTTAGGAATATATGTCAGATATAATAAATTTTTAAATGGTCCCAATGTAAATAATTGCCATTCATTTATTTCAGGCATTATCATTAGAATGGTGGCCACTTACTCGAGACTGTTTAGCCTACTCAATAACAATCGTTGTGCTGATTTTTATCATGAGAGATGGAAAAATTCAATGGTAAGTAAGTATAGCAACAGCAAATAATTACTTAACTAGATATCGCTATATTATCTTTAAGCTTCAATATCTAATTTTGAAGATTATTTGAAAAGTTCACAATTGTCATGTGGAAATTAGGAGTTAAATAAAATTTAATAAGATGACTGCTCAATATTCTTTTTACTATTTGAGCCCCACCCTCATTATTTGATATCGTTTTATGTACACAAGTTAAAATCTTAATAAAATAAGGTTTAAAATCAAATGCGATGTGAAAAAAATTAAACTTATGAGCTTTTAAAACTTAAACATTTTTGCATAGCACATACCTCCCAATCAAAAAGAATATACTTCTTACGTATGTATAAAATACAAATTGAGATACAATTTACTTATATAAACCAAAATACCATCATGTGATCTATCACTCAAATCATGAATAAGGAAATCTATCTCTCTCTCCTAGATCAGTATTTTGTATCAGAACTTGCCTCTAGCTTATTTGGAGATGTTGGTGCAATCATTGCCAACCCCTTTTACAAAATTTCTTGTGACTCTGTGTCCACCAGAAAATTGAACTCTTGCATGTTAATAGCCACGATAACCTTAAATAAGTTATCCTTGTCACAATTAACTATGATTCTTATCTCCTTATCATAAGAGTATGAAGTTACCCTTCTTTTTGCATAACAGTCCTTTGCAAAATGTCCTTCACGATTACAAGCAAAGCAAGTCATACCGTATTGGAATTGACTGTAGATTGATTCACCTGTTGCAAATACAGGTTATCAGACATTTGCTTCAATTGAGCAACGTATTTTCCAAGGTTAATTATTTCTTGCTGATGAGTAGCATTTTCTAAGTTATCTTTTGTAGACTCGTTTACCTGAGAGACTGAAGCTTCCAGAATAGCCGTTTGTTCCGTTTCCTCATTTTTGCATTTTTAAGAGCACATTGAACTGCATCTTTGTATGATTTAGGTGTGGTTATTATTGAATTCTCCTATGAATTAAGAGAGCTCTATTTAAAAAATGAGCCAACGACATTATGTCCCGCTTAGGGGCCCAGGACGGATTTTATTGAATGAATCTATCCATGGCTAACTCAAGCCTGTTAGATAATTGTAATAAACTGCAAAAGAATTCTATTATACTTAAAAAGAATTCCTTTCTTTTTTGCACTATTTCGCGTAATTCTTTTGAAAAATCCTGATTAATCTTTGTAAAAAAAAAAAAAAAAACGCTCTTTTTTCGCAAGTATTTTTCGTCATAACTCATAACGATTGTAAACATTCCTGTTATCTTATAGACAATTCTCCAGTCATTACATTATTCGTTTGTTTAATTTTCATTAGTAACCAAAACGTTTGTCAACCAAACAAAAAATTTGTCATCCAACAGAATTTGGCCATTTTTTATATGTAATATATCGACCAGTCAGAAGAATTGTCGAATCAACCAGTTAATTAGTTTATTTTGTATTACGTAATCCTCGACCAATCAGACAGTTTGTATACCTTATTCATACCAGATCTTGTACATATAAAGCTGCGTAAAACCCTCTCTTATTATTCAGCGACTCCTCTCTTCAGGACGGACTCCAGGACGGACTCCAGGACGATCAGGACGTTCAGGACGGACTAGCAACTTCAAGGTGTCACCTCTACTCTCATTTCAGGTATCATCTCATTTCTCTCATTTCACGGTGCGCCCTTTTCAGGGCGATATTCACCTTCGGTTATGTCGTATGTGCTGGTCCCTGGCGCTGGAAACAATATTCCCGTAAACAAGTACATCAAGACGCTCATTATCCTTCTGGGTCCCTGGCGTTGGGATTAATTAGCTCGCAAACCTAAGGACGTTACTCATATCATCTATTATCATCCTAATCATCCACAAGCGGGTCCCTGGCGTAGAATTAACTTTCTCGCAAACCTGACTTGAGGTACAGAGTAGCTTATGGTACATCAGAGTTCCTAAGCGGTGTCGTCAAGAGTCGTCTCGCACATCAGCCATTGCGGACTTGGAGTTGGAGGTGCCCGGCTGCTTCATCTTTGATCCTGGTTGCTATTGTGTATTCACCGGTGGATTTACCAAAAGGTAGGACTTTTTAAGTCTTTTTACAAACTGCGTCGTCCTGAGTAGGTGTGTCCTTCTAAGGACAGAGGCTCCATGGCGGCAACAGGCGCAGCGTCGAAATCCGCTAGCATTGCTATTAAATATGCTGACGGTAAGGTGTTACCTTGTGATGTAGCGTACATAGATGCATGTAAGGATCCCAGATTTCTTGCTTTTGACATCATTATAAAATACGTTCCGAATTGAACAAAAAATATCTGGACTTAGAAGCAAGGTTGGAAACGCTGACTATGGATATTGGTACTGTGAATACAAATATTGATAGCTTTAGAGAGGATGTAAAGCGTGCAAATTTGGAAACTACCAACAGCATTGCCAATCTTAGCAATGCTATCAAAGAATTTATGGGCTCTCCTCCCATTACTTCTGTTTCACCCATGTTAGTGGATAATGCTGTTCCTCCACTCAATAGTAAAGAAGATCCTGCAGACCTGGGCGCAGTCAGCGATGGTAGCTCCTCATCAAGAACCAGCACAAAGAGAAGGCTTGATAATGACTCTGCTGACATTGATGGAGGTGACTTGCTTGTTGTACAGAATAAGAGGAACAAAGGAGGTGTTAGGATCGACAATATTCGGTCCACTGTTGATGTCAGCGCTAGCGCCTCTGTAGCCCTTCGTGCTAACAAGGCCAAGCACAATTCTTCCCCTATTAATGTCACCCATGAAAAGGGGGCAAAATATATGCCACCAATCATCGTTCGTCACCATGGAAAGCCAATCAAAGAAATTTTAGACGAGATCAAGAACCACGTGTCCCTAGACAAAATTACTGCTCACACAGGTCGGGAAGGACACCGTTAAAATCAAATGTCATGATGAGGAAACTCACAAAATTCTAGTGTCTGGAGTTAAGAGTAATGATGTGTTAAAGATACAGCATCATCAGCTCAAGTCCGAGAAAGCGCTTAAATACGTTGTACGAAATATTGATACGACTTATGACATTGAAGACTTTTGCGAAGACCTCAGAAAGGGAAATTACTTTCCTGAAAAGGCAATCAGGCTTAAAAAAGCAAATGGTGATGTTGATATGCCTCTGGTCTTGATTATACTACAAAATACGGAACGCAACAAGTCTTTATTAAGCTTGAAACGTGTCGGTCCTCTAGCTGTTAGTGTTGAAATTTTTAGAGGTAACAAAAGACCCTTGCAGTGTTACAACTGTTTACGATTCGGTCATGTCTCCCAAGATTGTACCGAGTCGCCTCGATGTAAAAAGAGCGCTAGCAACCACCAGTCGAGGGAATGTAGCAATGTTAAGGGTAAAGACCCCCCTAAAAGTATTCGATGTGATGGTCAGCACACATCTAGTTACACAAAGTGTCCTAAATATACACAAGTTAAAAGGATCAAAAGCACCAAAACGGTAGAGGGAAAATCCTATGCTTCAGTCGCATTCAGTTCTGCTGATACTAGGGACTCACGAATGGTCGACAACAATCAATTGCGTGATATTTACAGGTTTCTAGGAAATTTGCTAAATCACTACAAGGAAAGTGGAAAAGCAGTGCCAAGATTGCCTCTCACGAATCTAGCAAATGATCATGGACAGGCACCCATACAAGAGCGTTAAACAAGGTAAACTCCGTCGCAGTATTTGGAATGCGAGGGGAATCGCTCGCAAGCGCATCGAGTTTTACAATTTCCTTACAAATTGGAATGTCGATGTCGCATTCGTGTGCGAGACGCACCTGAAATCTACTCAAATCTTCACCTTGCCTGGTTATCGTGTTTATCGCAAGGATCGGCCACTGGGTATTCCAGCCACGCTTTAGGTGGAGCAGCGATCATTGTCAAGGACGGCATTGATCATCGTGAGTCTATCACTCCAGACTTTGTGGGAATGGAAGCAGTCTCCGTGATTATAAACAATGTGGACGCAGGTGAAATCAAGTTTATCTCTTTATACAACCCACCTAAGCAAAAGCTTGATCCGTGCGAACTTGACTAGCTGCTGTCTGGGCCCATTCCAGTTGTTATTGCGGGCGACTTGAATGCCAAGCACCATGCGTGGAACTCTAAATGCCCCAATCAAAACGGCAATATCTTATTTGGATATACCTTAAACGAGATTGACACCTTTGTTGCCAGTCCCCTTGATGACACGTACTACTGCGACCACTCTCCTTTTAGCGACGTGATGGATATTGCAGTTCTTAAAGGTTTCCTCAAGCCCTATAACATATTCACAGTCGACGACTTATCTTCTGACCACCGTCCAGTGATGCTTATGTTTGTGGGCTTAAACATCAATAAGAAGGTTGTGCTCCGCTCTAAACAAGACTGGAAGCTCTTTAGAGATATTCTTAGAGATAATAGCATTTCTTACAAGGAGGTTATTGACAAGGAGGATATCAATAGTAATATTAATGCTATTACCCATGTTGTCAACGATGCCACTACTTCCAGTACTTCTACTATCGATCGTAAGCGTCCTGAACATCTCGAACTTCCTCCCTATATCAGGCGTCTTATTCTCGAAAGGAATTCTTACAGAAGATTATGGCAGCGTAAGCGACTTCCCCACTTCAAGAACAAGTACAACCGGCTTTCTCGCAAGGTTCAGGAAGAGGTTAAAGCACTGCGAAATCAAAGGTGGAGCTAAAAACTGAAGTCCTTGTCTGTCCAGGACAAGTCGCTCTGGGGAACTATGAGGGCCTTAAAGGATAACAGACCAATCCAATTGCCGCCACTGCTTGCAGGCAATGGCAACGTTGTCACCAATGACGGGGATAAGGCTCAATTGATCGCTGATTCCCTGAAAAGTCAATTTACCACGCCTCGTGAGACAAACTTGGACAGCCTCCAAAACACTCAGTTAGTTAACGATGGGTGTATCGCTTACCAGTGCATTCATCGTGTTCCCACCCCTGAGGAAGTCATTAGTGTTCAAGAAATCTCCGACATCATCAAGCAACTTAAAGTCAAGAAAGCAGCAGGTATTGATTCCATCACTAACAGTGCTCTCAAGAACTTGCCTTCTAATATTGTCTCGATCATTACCAAAGCCTGTTGGAATGACTGCTGGAGACATGGTTACTTCACCGACCAGTGGAAAGAGTCTGTTATCGTTACCATACAAAAGCCTGGTCTTAACCCTGCTCTCCCTGTCAGCTATAGGCCTATACGCTTGTTACCTTTGCTGTCAAAAGTGTTTGAACGTGTCATTCTTAAGAGATTTAACGACTTCTGTGTTGCTAACAATCTTGTTCGTGAAGAGCAATTCGGTTTTCGCCCAGGTCACTCCTGCCAACTCCAGATCTGGAGGCTTATTGCAGATTTAAACACTCCTCTTAACTGTGCTAAATATGGTGGTCTTGTCTTTTTGGATGTCCGAAAAGCTTTTGACCAGGTTTGGCACGAAGGCCTGATTTACAAAATGATTACTTGTAGTTTTCCGGA
Source organism: Rhysida immarginata (assembly GCA_023313115.1). Taxonomy (NCBI): domain Eukaryota; kingdom Metazoa; phylum Arthropoda; class Chilopoda; order Scolopendromorpha; family Scolopendridae; genus Rhysida; species Rhysida immarginata. The sequence goes on from JAHWFO010117657.1 coordinate 456,201, forward strand.
CGATCTTATTGCCTAGATTAGATCCTTTCTGTCGAACAGGATATTTCGTGTCAAGGTTGGCTGCTCCATGTCTAACCCGTGTGACGTCAAAGCTGGTGTTCCCCAGGGTTCTGTCCTATGCCCTGCACTCTTCAACTTTTATATCCATGACTTCCCAAGATTTACCAAATGCAAGCTGAATCTGTTCGCTGACGACGCGTCCATCATGACCACTGACCGCGTTCCCGCTCACGTCATATCACGGTTACAAAAGGCCTTACATCTGTGCGAGAAATGGTTTGCTAAGTGGAGACTCGACCTAAACGTTGACAAGTGCAAGGCGATGTTCATTACGAAGAACCTTCGGAAACCCCCGAGTCCTCTCTTCCTTTCTGGTAAAGAGCTCGAATGGGTAAAACATTACAAATACCTCGGAGTGGTAATAGATGCCAAGCTAAATTGGGGCGACCATGTCTCCTACGCCATCAACAAGGCAAAGAAGGCAAAATTTAGTCTGGCAGCTCTTCTGGGGCGAAACAGCGCGCTTGGATTGGACTGCAAACTATTGCTGTACAGGACGGTAATCCTAACCATCTTCTTTATGGTATGCCTGCCTGTGCTACAATATGTAAGTCCAGAGGGAAGGACCTCCAAACCTTCCAAAACGTTACCTTGAGGACCTTTGCCCAACTTGACAGGAGAGTGGCAACAAATACTTCTATTGCCGATGATTTTGAGATACCTCCCATTGGTAGCTATGTACAGGAGTCACTGAAGAAGTTGCTTCCGAAGATTAAGGACCATCCCAATCCTCTGGTTGGAGCATCCACTCACGTTTAGAAGTTTCCTCAGGCATCGCAGGACTCGACACGTCCTGGACATCAATTTCGATGACATCCAAAAGGCCTTCTTTCCAGAATACTGGATCTCATAGCTCCTCGTTCCCCTCGTCAATCAACTTATTCGTCCTTATAGGAAAGGACCCAATCTACTAGGATGACTTAACTAGGTTTCATCTGGCTTCTTGCCTAGTTCAGTGTACTTCCCCTGGCTACTTCCTGGATGAGTATGGCAGTGAAAGCGTTGCTTTCGGACCGCTCGTTTTGTTTTCCCTGCGCTGTTCGATTGTCGATTGTCTATTATTATTATTATTATTATTATTATTATTATTATTATTTCGTTTGTATTTTGTTTCTGACAATAGTCAATCTTATTTTCTTTTTTGTATAATATGGAAGACCGCTTGGGTTGGTTAGGCTTCTTGACTACCTCATTGTATTTCATTTGGAATTATTCTGGTTAGATGAGCTTTGTGAAAGCGCTGCTTTCGTCCCATCCTAACAAATGTGTACTTCACTGTTCGATTGTCGATTGTCTCTTATGTAGACTTGATTAAGGCAGGTAATAAAGCCGAAACTAGTCTTCGTTCCCACTATAATGCAGTAGTGTAAGGCCTCAATTTATTTCGCTCTCTAGGGTAGCCTGGGGCCCCTCAGGGGCCACTTATATGAATTTCATGGTTCCTTTTTATCTTTTGATCAAAGAGGCTAAAATCCTGAGATTTTTTAAATGTGAAGTGCGGTTCTAAAAAAATAAAACCAATATACAAGAAAAGTGATATAAGCCCCTGAAACCACGGCAGGGGCCCCTAGGCTATAACTTTTGAACGAAAAGGCCTAGGATTTTAGCAGCCATTGTATTTGAAAAATTTGTGCCCCATCATTATTATAGTCACGAGCCGCTACTGCTCGCAACATTTTGATGCTAAAACCCTTATATAGTTGGTAATTTTTTCTGTTTAAATCATTTATAAATTACATATATATTTTTCATATCACCAACAGTTTCCATATTATCTCGGGGGGGGGGGGGGGCAAAATATGAAAGTTAGTTCCTACCAGCATCACTGCTTACTCCTATGGAATTAATGTTTTCTCCACGTTTTTAACATCGTTCATGGTGGAGAAACATTCTAAGATAGCAAAACGAACTGAGATAAATCATGGCTTTAGAACAGGCAAATATACACAAATTATTAACGGATTTAAATGATAAACTAAGCTATGCATATCACCACCACAACTTACACGCAACAATTATCTTTTTGGATCTTTCAAAAGCATATGATCCAGTAGACCAAGAAATTCTATTGAGGAAGTTGGAAAGCTATGGAATAAAGTGTGAATTTAATGAGGTTCTAAGAAACTTATATAAAAACAGAACCTTAAGAGTGCAAATCGATGACTTAATTAATTTGACAAAAAACATTTATATGTAGAATTCCACAAGGTTCCATTTTAAGTCCGTTATTGTTTAATATTTTCATGAATAATCTATCTGATCATGTAAAAAACTCAGAAATATTTATGTATGCAGATGACATTGCCGTACTAACGAGACATAAAGATGAAAAAATAACTTTAGAAAATACTCAACAAAGCTTATTGGGCATTCTAGAGTGGACTAATAATAACAACCTAAAATAAATATGGAGAAAACACAAATTATGAAATTTAAAGTAAAATAAAAAAAAAATATGATAATTTCGCAAATAAACAAATATACTTTCATAAAGAAAATTGTCACAACAAAATAGAAATAGTGATATCATATAACGTTAAATGTAAATGCCAAAAGCTGCATGAGGTGCAATATAGGAAATATTTAGGCTTAATTTTTGATAAGAAATTAAATTGGCATAAACATATAGGGTAGATGTACCAGTAGCTGACAGTGTAATTGACAATCCGCGGTTTAAAGCTTTAATTAAAGTAACAAGGCAAGAAAAGGGACTGGGGTTGCCACCTCTTATTAAACAATATATTAGGCTTCCCATAAAAGCAAAAAACCAGGAACTTTGCTCCCTATTAAGGCCGCAAACACGTGTCGATTGTTCAATGCCTTATCGAGTCGAAAAAAACCTTGTAATGAACCACTACGCGAGGGTTTGACTACTTGAATTTATTTCAGGAATGTTATGCAATATTTGTTATTAATTTTACGTGAACCTTTTTGTGTGATCAGTGGACAGTACTTCTAGTAGTAACAGAATTTCTGATGACAAATTTGTTAACTGTTTTAATCCACCGTCAACTACTAGAACCCAGATATGTAGTGTCACTAGTAATTGACATAACCTGTCAATTATTGATAATTTCTGTGCTTAAAAAAAACGAACACAAAATATACTAATGTGGTTGAGAATGTAGGGTTTTAAGTGTAACTTCTGAATTTCCAGTATTTGACCTAACTGTCAATTATAGGAACTTGACTGTCAATTTCTAGATGACCCACTTTGACATAAATCTTCTAGGCCCTATTCGCCGATTCTTTTTGTTGGTCCTGAATCTTGTCACAGAGACGATCAACATATTGCCCCGGAGAAGTTATCTTCCAAGAAGAAAACTACTATTCTGTTTACTATGATAAGACATAGCATAGGATGAATTGGATGAATTTTGCAAAGTAGGAGAACAGTTGTCAAAAATCAAGTTTTTCTATGAACAATTGTTGGCCAAGATCTGATGATACTGCACTACTGGAAAACACGTTCATTTTCTAAGGTCTTTGCACTCTACATGGGAATAGACTGGTTTTATTTATTATTTCAAAGAGGAAAATAAGATAAATGATCAATATGAACAACTTAAGTTTTAAAAAGTACAATTTTAGTTAATGTTAAATACTTTACATATTCTTAAAAATGCTTGATTTCTTCAGCTACTTTTGAATGTTATCAATTTTTTTTGTAAAAATATATAATAAAAATGTGTAACTGCCTGTCAACTTCTGGTGCATTAACTATCAACTTCTGGTGATTCATGCATTAGATAGGAAAAAATTTAATAACTTAATAGCTTTTAAAGATATAATAATTGTATAGAGATTGGCGCATTCTGCATTCTATTTACAATTTAATGGTATAAATAGAAAAGTTTCAAAATACAATTTGATTTACGTACACAATTTTGTTTCACAGTAATGTCTTAAACTGTCAATTACTGTACATCTACTGTCACGTGTTCTTGTTTACGTCTAATTTGCAGAATTGCGCAGTGGAAATTGAATAATGTACGTGACGCAGGCGGATAAGTGAATATTAAATATTTTAATGGAAATATTAAAGCTTTGTAACAAATGAATAGCAGGCATGAAATAAAATAATGATAAACAATAAACTTAGCTAGAACTCTAGCTTTCTTAATAAAAAAATAACTCAATAACAACTTATCTACCTAATTGCTGGTTACATAATAGCATGCCCTGAAAGAACGATTGGTTCACAATATAATAAGCAATAATGACAACCTTAACTTCATTAGATTAGTAATGAATCTAAAACTCAAACTATTTCATTTACAAACACTGGTAGTTACCAACACCAAAACTGGAGTATCGAACAAGATACCCTGAAGTCAAAACACAATGCTAATGCATGACTAATTAAAGCAGTTATTTAATTACAAGATTGCAAATGAACGCTTCGTATTTATATCTGCAAAGAATTAATAGCTCAACGAGCGAAATCAATGGCTTAATACCTCGTTCCTTAAACCTTACGTGTAATTACATCCATAACCGGACAGCATTTGGTTGTTAACTAAGATATAAGCACAATGCGTTAAACTCTTAGAGTCACAAGTCAGGTAACACAATACAAAATTATCACACCTTAATTAAATACACGTTTTGAATAAAGTCTCAATCAAGTCCGGTTGATTACATAACAAATCAATTACATTGGATAACAAATCAAAAGTTGTTCAGAAAAACTGTTAAGATTCTTTTTCTCATGTATAAACACATTACACCTTTACAATGATTTAAGCACAAAAGCCACCATCTAATACGTCGCACTTGGCACCAGTAGATACGTCACAAAATTCAAGAGCGGGAAAGTTTCATAATAAACACAAACAGTCAAAGTCTTAAAAAAATGTAATTATAAAGGAGTCCCAGATAATGAGTCACTGCTTTCCCCATGCGCTCTTTTCTGTAATAAATAATAATAAGTGGGTGTAACACAAAACACTTATTTCATTTTTCTTTTTTTTTTCTTTTTATTTTTTTATTAGAGACGTTTTTGCGACCAAGGAAGCATGGGCTCGCTTCACCAATATGTCGGGTAACGCTATTTGTCAATATTAACTACCCCTTGCCGAAACCGGCTAGAACTAGAGATAACAGTTATAAGACGGGCGCTTCCTATACTTAAGCTTGTGCGAAGCTCCCTTCGAGCAAAGCTCTCGAAAATGCTACTGACATGACCGGCATTTCCGCCTAATGAAAATTCAGTACTCACAGGAATGGTGACGGTCGGATTCACGGTTGTCTCCTGCTCCTCGGGGAACGGCGTTCCGAAGTCGTACGCTCTGGTCTCCCGGCTCCCGTCGACACTCGTACTGCGTAGAATACAAGAATTCGCCCCCTTGGATGCTTTACGGCAGGCCACGCTCACTATCGCGTTCTCCGCTGCCTCGTTCGCTCGGGGTTCTTTTCCATTCTTGCTTCGGCTGTCCGTGCTCGTCGACGCTAAAATCGAGCATAACTCATGCCTCCGCTCCGCCTTTTTCTTTGCGAGCTTCTTCTTCACTCACCCTTCCTCTCTCGTTCTCACTCTCCTTCGAACTATTAAATTTCTCTCCGCGTTGCCGCTCTCGTTTGCCATTGGAGCAGGCGTGATGATGCTGATGACGCGTCGCCTGGAGCTCCTCCCTCCTCCTGGTGTTGTAGATAACGCGGGTCGGAAATCCAGCACGAGCGACGTGGGAAATCGAGTGGCGTTTGATTTCCGTGACATCTACCCTATAAGAATTAAAATCTAAATTACGTAAAACAATATATTTAATGTACTGCATTTGACAATATTGTCCCATCAATTGAGAAAAATGATATGTAGTGCACTGTTTGAATCCAAAATAAGATATGGAATTACACTGTACAAATTTTATATGGCATTTAAAAAAATTCAGTCACTTCAAAAAACAATAATAAAACCAATAACAATCGATTCAGAACTAAACAAATTTAACTACAATCAACAAATTAAACTACTAAAAAATTTGAAAAATAGACGATCTATTTGATTATATAGTTACAATACAAAATATTTTTTCAAAATTTTTTTTTAATCGAATTTGCCGTATAACGTTAGAAACCAAGAATATTTTAAAATTCCTAAAATAGACAATAACTATGGATTAAGAGAAAGAAAAAACTATATTCCAAAAATTTTGAACAAAATTCCAAAATGGATATTAAACCTGACCTCATGCAATCTAATCAAGAAAAGTATATTGATTTTGAAAGGTTACATATAAATTATATAGACTGAAAAAAAATCTTGGAGTAGAGAAGTGAACTTTTGCTTATTATTACTTTTGGTATAATCGGAATAAGCTTTATTTTATCCTGTGAAAAAAGTTTTTACGATTTTTCAAATTTTGTATATTCATTTTTAAATATTTATTTATTTATTTATTTATTTATTTATTGAATACCACCCGAGAAGGATAAGTAAAAAGAAATATACCACTAAAGACAAATGTAGTCTAAACAACGTTGTCAATGAAATGAATATACAATTGACTTTTAAAAATGCCGACATGACAACCTACAAACTTGTGCTGTACATTCGAGCGGAAGGCGTCTAATCTCCAAAGGAAGTTCTGATTGAATATCTAGTGTATGAATCATCACCTTTCAAATTCTGTATAGCGAGTCCCTTCTCTCCACCTGATTGGTCACAGTCCCACCAATGAGATAACAGAGCAGAGAAGAGACCCGCTCCCTTATATAAGCTGCTATTTCCACGCTTACTATTGGCTCCTGTGGTTCGCTCCTTCCTGTCAAAGAGGACTTTTCGTGTTAAGGTTGGGGACTGCTTGTCTGAACCCTGCGATGTTAATGCTGGTGTACCCCAAGGCTCTGTCTTGGGGCCAGCATTATTCAACTTCTTTATCCATGACTTTCCCAAGTTTTCAAAGTGTAATCTTTACTTACTTGCTGACGACGGGTCCATCATGACCTGGGCACGAAACCCAGCACATGTCATCACTCGACTACAAAAAGCTTTACATCAGTGCGAGAGCTGGTTCACAAAGTGGCGATTAAAGCTGAATGTCAAAAAGTGCAAGGTCATGTTTATTACTCGCAAATGCAAAAACCCTCCAAAGCCTCTCTTCTTATTTGGCAAGAAACTTGAGTGGGTAAAAAGCTTCAAATATCTTGGTGTCATGATCGACTCCAAACTAAATTGGAACGACCAAGTCCAATACGCACTCAACAAAGCAAAGAAAGCGAGGTTCAGTTTGATTGCACTTCTGGGGCGAAACAGCGCTCTTGGTGTGGATAACAAATTCTTGATATACAAGGTTGTGATTCGTACTATTTTACTTCATGGAATGCCTGTTTGGGCTTCTATTTGCAAATCTAGGTGGAAGGATCTCCAGACCTTCCAAAATGTTGCTCTCCGGTCCATTGCCCAACTTGACAGAAGAGTTGCCAACAACCACTCTATCTATGAGGATCTGGGGATGACCCACATAGGCACCTTTGTCCAGACTCTTATGAAGAACATGCTACCCAAGATGGAGAATCATGAAAACACTCTGGTTTCTGGTATCCTGGACCACCCACTCGCTGTTAAGGGTCCCCTCAGGTTTCGAAGACCCCGCCATGTCCTGGATGTCTGCTTTGATGACGTTAACAAGGCCGTCTTCCCCAACTATTGGATCTTCTAGATCCTGCTGATTTTTGGGGACTCTATTCGTCAATCAACAATCTGACTCGTCCCTTCTCGGGACTCATTCTCTGGAGGACTAAAGAGGTTCATCAGGCTTCTCTCCCAGTTCAGTGTACTTCCTCTGGTTTACTTTTTGGGCGAGCGTGCAAAGTGAGCTTGGCTCCTGGACCACTCGCGTCTTTCTTTTTCACTACACTGTTCGATTGTCGATTGTCGCTTACTATTGTAGCCCACCGAAGATGGTTTAATACCGAAACCAGTCTGAAATAAATTTAAAATCGTTGCATTTAAGAACTCACTACCATTATTTTATTAATAATTATTTATTTAAAAATTTTACAGAATACACTGAATTCGGTATGTCATCAAATTCTTGCCCAATTCAATTCTGGCTCCATTGAAACCATGGTCTTTTTATCCCCTGGTCTGTGCACGGCTATTGTTCTCTATAGTTCATCCAACAAGAGAAAAACAGGGTGTGTCACAGGAAGTTTCAGATTAGCCAATCAGAGAAAGGGGGCCTCATGCGCTTAATCACTTCTGTCTCATGTCTCATTGAAGAAGCGCTTTATAATATTACAGCAGAAGCTTTAATATTATTCAGTTGCTTTGCTTTAATTATAATTAAAAATGTTGTACCCTTCATAAAATTATCTTTTAACTCAATTTTATAATATATCGTTGTTCGAGATTCCCTGGGCCTTTTCTTTCCAGGAGTCGAAAAGCGAGGAGAGGGGGGTGGTAGCTTCGCATGAAGACGCTTCGTTTCCTTCTTGAACAATTGTTCGAACGCAAGAAAAAGAAACTTGCGTTGCCTTGGAAGTTTCTTCTATCAGAGCAGATGAGCTTTTAAAACACTATTTTCCTTTAAAGTAGCAAAATACGTTGCACACAAATCTCCCTAGCCTGGCTGGGAATAGTTTTTCCTTATTTGGCTGAAGAGTTGTTGCACGGGCGTCGCCATTACAAATTGACTTGTGCAGCCGCTGAAGGAGAGATCCCACAAAGCATTGCGGATGAGTGAGTAATCGATATCAGACCGGAAACACACCCTGTTTTTCTCTTGTTGGACGAAGTATAGGTCCGTAGACAATATTGTCCGCCAGATGGTGATAGCTGCGACTCTTCAGTAGGCTCTTAAGTAATTCTCCTTTACATAACGTTACATGGAAATCAACACATTCTGGTGTTTTTCTGTAAAAAACAGGAAAATTTGGCAAAAATGAAGAATTATTACAACCGAGTATTATTATGCAATTTTGCATTGCCATTTTGGCAACAGGGACCAGTAACCCTGTAGAACGGTTCAGGCTACTTGTGGAAATGAATACCCAGAAGAATCTAAGCAGTTCTGCAGGCACAAGGGGGAAGCATTCAGCATATAAAGACGCGTGACTAATAAATTGGCCGTGAATGTATACCTTTATTAAAAATTTAGGTTAACATTAATGAAGATTAAATAGTAAAACAACATGTGGCTAGCATTAATCAAAGGATGGTATGTTAATAAAATGTAACGAATACAATCAAAAGTATTTAAAATGACAATTGTTATTTTAAATTATCAAAAATTTACAATCTACTAATCTAATGGACGTAACAGTAACAATTTTGTTAGTGCATGCCTATATGCATATGTTGCGGGAAAGGAGGATATTTTTACTTATTTATTTTCTTATATATTTTTTATTATATTTGAGGGAAAAGAGGATATATAAATAGTCGCGTCATATTGTGACTACCTCCTATTTGTGATGTCAGCGCTAAATTACCAATCGCAGAGGCAATAAACAACGTGTCATCAGCAGATTATGTGAGTCTACGTGGTGCTACCCGAAATTCCTTAAAATTGTTTTATTCTGACCAAACCATAAGAAGTACGAAGTCTTTCCGATAGATCGTGTTAGGAGTACGTCTCAGCTGTAATTGTGCCAATCGGTGTCATCCTATGTCCATGTGATTTTGAGTTTGAGCTGTTTTTGTCACTCTTTGTGTTGGTCGTGTTGCTATTCTTTATATTAAAGCTGAAGAAAATTGCTGCTGAAACCCACAGACTGTTGAAGGAGGCTTTTGATAAACAAGCTTTAGGCCAAACCCAAACAAGCTGCAGTTTAAAAGATGGTCGGGAGTCTGTGCAAGCATTCTGGTCGACCATGAACAAGCACAACTCTGGAAATGATCACGAAAATGCGTGACGTGATCCAAGAGGACCGAAGGCAAGAGGACCACGATGTTTCGACTGTCAAACGGGATGTTTTGAGACAACTGAGGGAAAAACCTGAGGTGCAAAAGGCTAGAGATGTGGAATACGAAAGGCTGGCTGCTCCATCACGACAATGCTCCGGTGCACACATCGCTCACTTTGAGGGACTTCCTCAACAAAAACAACATGGCCACTGTCCCCTGGCACGCTGCGATTTGACTCCATTGAAGTGATTCAAGCGGAATTGCAGCAGGTGTTAAACATGCTCCACCCTGGGAACTTCCAAGAGTACTTCCAGAAGTAGGAACATCCCTGGAAGCGATGTATAGATGCCCAAGGAGACTACTTTGAAAGTAACAGTGGAAATTTAAAGATTGGTTAAGTTCCGTAGTTTATAAAGGTACATTTCGGGAAATTTTGGGTAGCACCTCGTATACAGTGTGTTGTAGGAATTCGAAAAGCATTTCAATTGTTGCAATGCAGAAAAGGGAAAATAATTGACTTTCGGGTCAAGAGTGGCAGCATTTCAGAAACTGCGGAGTTTGTGAACTGTTCGCGTGCTACAGTGATAAAAGTGTACCGCACATAGCAAAATGGCACTGAAAAAAATGAGCAAAGTGGAAATTGTGGTGCTCCACGAGCCATGGATGAAAGAGAGGAATGCCGGCTGCGGCATTGCGTTAGGCGAATCGGCGTGCTATAGTGAAGCAACTTACTGCCCAAATGAAAGAAAGGGGCTACTACAAAAGTGTGTCTTAAACCCAATCGAGCACCTACTGGACCACCTTGATCGGCTTATTCGCTCCATGGATATTCCACTTCGCACCCTCCAAAAGCTGTCAACTGAACTGCAGTCAGCATGGCTCAATATCCCTGTGAACATTTTCCACCGCCTCATTGTGTCTCTCCCACCCGTCTAGCCTCTATCCGAGCTGCACATGATGATTACTACGGATATTAATAGGTGGTCACATTAATGAGATTCAATATTTGTTATATGTTATGCATTAACCAAATTGTTATATCATATTAGGTCAATACATTATATTTTTTTGTAAATTTAAAGTTATAAGTTTAGAAAACCGAATAACTATTTTTAATAATCTCTACTTTCAGGTATGAAGCTCTCATTGTTATATCTCTATTCTTCTCATATTTAATAATTATCTATTGCAACAAACTGCTGGAGAAAGCGGCGTATAGAGCAATAGACAGATGGAGATGCTGTAAGAAGGAAGAAAAGCAACCGCTCATAGACGGCGGTAATAATTGTCGAGTACTCACGTATAACTCTATGATCCTGGAATCCGAAGATAAGTCTCCCGATTATAATCAACGAAAACAAAACGTAAATAAAAATATATGCGCCATCAAAGAGGAGAAAAATAACCAGGACCTTTCAACACTAGAAAAAACTTTGTATAAAATCGAGAAAGAGGAAGAAATTAATTTTTATTCTAGACCATTAGAGCAGATTGTGATTATGGATCTTCACAATTCATTATCGAAACAGATTGAAGATATTAGAAACCTGCATAACAAGGAAATCGACAAAAAGCAGTCTACAGACAGACCAGAGGCACCGAGTAAGTTTAACGCTTCAAATCTTAAATGCATCTACTTTAAAATATTATAATAATGATGTTGTCTATTATGGTGTTATTCCAAATCCTGTATAATCGTAGCTCTTAAAAATACAGGGTGATTCAGAAGTCCGTATCCGATTTCAGTATGCTGCATTGTTATAATAAAACAGAGGCGCGGTAAAGTGCAAAATATACGCCATATCATCATGTTTCGAAGGATGGTTTACAGCTGTTCAGTAGATTTCCTTGGTCCTCGAAGGAAGCTTTGCTGAACGCGCTCGATGTTTTCATCACAGGTACAAGACCAATCTGTGCATTAACGCTTATACGAGGGTAGCCGTGACCAACAAGAGACAAGGCCTGAGCGCGGAAACGTCATACATTGTTAATCATCATTAGAAGAGTATTGTTATTCATATTTCTACCAATAATAAGTCTTAAATTAGCCCTTCTAAGGATGATGTAACAACGTGTGATGTTACCGCGCTCAGGCCTTGTTTCTCAGTGGTCACGGGGTAGCCCAGAAAGTAATGCATCACAAATTTTTTCTCCGTCCTCAACAATGGTACGAATGCGAAACTTGAAATATGCATTCTTTGAAGATTTTGGAGTGCGTGCGCAAAGTTTCCGTTTCGTGCAGCAATGGAAAAATCTGGCGTCTGTAAGTGGTGTACGTTACAAGCAGCGTGTCGTCATTGAATTTCTCACTGCGGAGCAAGAAACGGTTGGAAACATTCATAAACGTTTATATGCAGTTTATGGAGCATCAGCAGTCGATAGAAGTAGGGTTAGTTGCTGGGTACAGAGTGTGAGGCCATCAGAAAGCGGTTCGGCGAGCTCCAAGATTTGCCGCGGTCGGAGCGGCCGTCCTCGGCTGTCACACCTGATAAGATGCAGCGTGTTGATGCGCTCATTTCTCAGGACTGACGCGGAACGACTCGGCAGTTGGCGCTGGAGCTGTCAATCAGCAAAGGAAGTGTGGGTGAAATCATCCATGCTCTTGATTACACAAAAACGTATTCACGATGGGTTCCGCGCTGACTTACGGAGGAACACAAAGATCTAAGAAAAAACATTTCTTCTGAGTTGCTGCAACGTTTTGAAGCTGAGGGGGAAGCCTTCTTACTCGCATGTGGACAGCTGATGAAACCTGGGGGCACCATTTTGAGCCCGAAACAAAACGACAATCGATGGAATGGCGTCATCCGCACTCTCCACAGAAGAAAAATTTCAAAGCAACTGCTTCTGCTGGTAAGGTCATGATCAATGTGTTTTGGGACTGTTATGGTGTCATACTCATTGATGTGATGCCGAGAGGGAGCAACATTAGGGCTGACGCATATGTGAACACATTAACCATTGAAGAAAAAACATTCGTGGAAGATATTTTAATGATGACGAAGAGGTAAGTCGCACAGTGAAGACATGGCAGCATGAACAGAACAAAGACTGGTACCGACAGGGCATACACCCCTTTGTGTCTCGCTGGAGGAAAGCCATAGAATGGGACAGAGATTATTTGGAAAAATAGGGAGTATAGAAGAAACATCATTCTGTCGTGTGTATACGTTTCATTGTGTTCAATAAATAATTGTTGAAGAAAAAAATTGTGTGCATTACTTTCTGGGCTGCCCTCGTACAAACAATCCCTTTTCTTGGAGCGTTTAATGTCACTTTCTAATGCTCTTAGCAACAGTAGATTTCGTTCTACAAAATTCGTCCTGAACGGTTATCGCTGATTCGCAGTTGTTGAAGCGGATGTTGCAAAACGCTCTCTGTTACTAGATCACCGTATCGAAAACAACAGCCAGGCCACAACAAACTTGACGATCCCCTCTTCCCAATGGTAGACGGATCGTGCAGCTGCCATCAAAGGTTGCATAATTATAGCACTTTGAAATCGGCACGGACTTTTTAATCACCCTGTATAGCTCGAACAAGAAACTTAGGGTATTTTTCTTTTGTATTTTATGTATTTCTTTTGTTCGTTGAAATCTATGTCTCTATGCGTGGGTCTGGAAAATATTTTTGACTTTTGAAATTCTGACCTCGGATTCTTGAAGATTATCTCAAAGAATTGGCCCTCTATTTCTTTGTCCTAGTCGATAAAATTGACTTCAAAATGTTAAAAGTCATAAACTTGTATCATCTAGAATAGGGCACTGGGCACTCAAAAGTTACAGTTCATAACTTTAGATTTTCAAATTTTATATATTTTTTCTTATAATTTTAGATTGTAAGGATTCAATGGATAAACGCAGGGCTTAAAACAACATGTGAGTCCATAAAATAAGTGCCGAGTGGGAGATTCATATCATACATGCAGATGGGCTATAAAGATCTTAGCACCGCCTCTGGATAAATTAATTTACTAGGGTCCTTCATAAAGTCCTTACAATCACCAAGAAGAACAGATGCTGTAGTGAAACGATAATGGTAGCGTGGAGCCATATTTCTGCAGGGACACCAAACAAATTTAACCCGTGCTGTATTTCATGAATTCGGCACCAGAATACCAAATTCATTTAGCGTCTATTGGAAAAATCGAGCTGGGCTGTGATGGTTTTCTGCATCTGAAGGAAAACAACGTAAAACAGATATATGCCGAATTGTCAAACTTGTACTTAAACAATGTCCCATCGACGGCGACGTTTCCAAAGTGACCATATAAGCCTGGAAGATGATCACTGGTCAACATATTTTAGACAGAAGGCCTCGGAACAAAAGACTATGATGTCATAGTAAAAGGCGGTGAGCAAACGACGCCTGTGCAAAGTTAGCCTCCTATCGCTACACACATTTTCGTGTATGTTCAGTTGGTCGGAAGGTTTGTCAGCAACAAATGGAGGCTTTGAGAAAATTAATCTTAAAATTGAATTTTAAGATTAAAAAATTTAGATTCAAAATTTTATGTTTAATACACTGCTTTGCAATGAATTTGCCCCACCAACAAGAAGTTATCCGACCTTATCCATATTTAGTGCGGGGGGGGGGGGGTTCGCCTACTTCCGACTAGTAAACGATTAGATGCTCACGGGACATGACCATTTGGGTTGATACAGGGTGTCCAGATTCCTGTATAGGCTCATCAGTTGACATCTGTACGAGACGTTCCATTCAGTAGGGAGGAAGCAACTGCCTCGTGAACGTACAGTACTGTAATCCGCACAACGGTCACTTAATTAACGGACTATGAACGAGGTCGGATTATTGGCCTCTCCGAGGCTGGATGGTCAACCAGACGGATTGCTGTCCATGTGCCGCGGGACGCACGGACGGTAGGCCGATGTTAGAGGCAATGGCGTGAGGAAGGCACACATGCCAGAAGACCAGGCTCTGGGGTCCGGAGAAGCACGTCAGCTCATACCGATAGGCGGATGCTGCGAACAGCGCTAGCGGACAGAACCATCATCTTGCGGCAACTGCGCGACAACATCATTATTCCCAGTACTGCTTCAGTGTCAATAGCAACAATAACACGCCAATCACACGCCGCGACAATATCTGCCAGGCGTCCATTGTTGTGTCTTCCTTTGACACCTGAGCACCGCGCGATACGACTGCAATGGTGTCGTGAACGAGTGGGCTGGCGCCCGGTGGTCTTCAGCGACGAATCCCGCTTTTGTTTGGACACCGAAGATAGACGCGGACGGGAACGTGCCAATGAACAATGCATCTGGTATCGCCATCGTGGACCAAAACGCCTTTAGTCACCATCCAAGGCACCCTGACAGAGATTCTGCAGCCCGTATTACTGCCCTTTCTGTACACCATATCTGGTGCAGTCTTTCAGCAGGATAACGCCAGACCGCACACGGCAAGCATGAGCATGGCATGTGTCATGATGTCAACTGCCTGCCATGGCCCGCAAGGTCCCCAGAATTATCGCCAATTGAGCACGTGTGGGACATGGTGGGACGTCGTTTACGATCACTCCGCAATCTCCATGAACGGACACAGCAGGTTCACCAGGTCTGGGCAGACGTAGCCAAGATGACATTCGCCACCTGTATGATCACCTACATCTGCGGCTGGAACAATGCAACGCCGCTAGAGGTGGTCTCATAATCTACTGACGCCGCTTTCTGCTGAGACACCCTGTACAAACGAGTGCACGTCTTGGCTCCATAAAGTAATAAAGGTATGTTCAGGTGTATCAGGGGATATATACCTACTTTTGGCTCATTCGGATAATTCCTTGTGGGGGGGCAATTTCACTGCAAAGCAGTGTAGTCCGAGTAGTTACGTGAACTTGTGTAGCGATAGGAGGCCGCAATTACTACGAATGCTCAAGTCCCTTATAGCGAGCTTTGTTTGCTCACCGCCTCTTGCTATGACGTAATAGTCCTTTGTGCTGAGGCCTTGTGTCTAGAAGGTGTTGGCTTGGGCGACCTTCCAAGATGATGCTTCGTGAACGCCGTTTCCAATATGATGATGAGGCAATTTTTATTCCATGACCTGGACTCGAACTAGGGACCATGACTATCGTTGTTGCTGTTACCGTGGACACGGAATCGCTATTTCCTTCTAATGCCTTTATGGACGTCTAAGAAGTTACATGATAGCCCAAATGGCAGACCAGGCTGATTAAGGTCAGCAGTGATTTGTTGCACATTTGCCGTTCAGTTATCTTTTACCAGTCGTGACAGTCTCCGTTCTGTCCGATCGTCAACCATCCGGGGACGGCCACAACGCGAACGTTCGGACCCCGTCTTCCGGCTAACCGTCCAGTCTTTAAATACTTTAATGACGACTGTTTTTGAGCAGCCCACGAATTCTGCTATTTCGCTGATAGTCGCTCCATAGCTCCGAGTACCTACAATCATCCCGCGTTCGAAGGCTTTTAAATCGCGTCGTTTACTCATAGTTGAAGAATGGAACACGTCTGCTGTTGTCGACGACACTCAGCTTCCCTTTTTATATTGGTGCAGCCCGCTAGCAGCATTGTGGCGACGTCCGTGCGCGCATTTGCATAATTATGTCAGGTGGTCATAATAATATGTTCACTCAGTGTATAAAGAAATAGCCAAGTCAAATGATAGAATTACTGTAAAATCTTGAATACAGGTCGGATATTCAAATACACGCCGGTCTCGTATAGATCTCAGTAAATTATCTTTTTAAGTAAATATCGAAATAATTTGCTCCAAATAAACATCAACTCCCAACAAGTAATATCTTATTTTTAAGTTGCAATGAGCTGATACACACATTAAATGAACTGTATTTATATTTTTTTATTTAATATACAGCTTATTGGTCTTTGTCTCCTTCAACGTTCTCTCCTCCTCTATTCAAACACTTGTTCCGGCGGTGTTCCCACTTTACCATGCAGTACTGGAAAGCTTCTTCTGGAATATCATTCACTGCCAGTGACGAATTTTTCTTGATGTCATCAATGGAGTCGAAACGGTGTCCTTTCAGCGCTGATTTTAATTTTGTAAACAAGAAAAAGTCGCCGGGAGCTAGGTGCGGGAAGTAAGGAGGCTCGAGGAGGACAGTCATCTGAATTTGGCACAAAACTGGCGCATTGCCATAATGAAGGAACCATGAATTGTATTGCCACAACAATGATCTCCTTTTGCGAATTTTCCCCATGGTTTTCCCCAGTTTCACGCTGCATCGTTGCTCTCGTAAATCAGACATTGCAAAAATCTCCACGAACACTGAAACACGTTGCACTCAAATGGCAATAACTCGGAAATTAAACATGTAAACACTTGTAACTATTCCATTAGGCGGAAGATTATGACAATTGCAGTGCTGCCAATCGCTCGTCGCTACGACTATCAGTTGCCGCGTAATTAAATAAGTTCGGTAATTTTTTTGAACAGACCTGTACATAATCTATTACAATTATTCCTATGCACTTTCCTTTTATTTTTTTCATATGAAATTTCACTACACATTTCTGGTAGATATAATTTAGGAAGATCTGGTTCAATCACCCTGTGAATCTATGAGGAACTCAAAAGGTTCAAGGTGAGTTCTACAGATTTACACCTTCCCTGTAGATTCCCCTATAGTCATCACGCGACGTTTTCTATGCAGATCTCTCTATGCTGGTATGCGACGTTTTCTATGTAGGTTTCTCCGTTGTAACTACGTTGTCTTCACTCCACCGACTGATCTCATTATGCTCTATTCCCATCTTCATCTTTTAAATCTTTGTCACTTCTTAACTGAGCAATCACTCTCTTCTTTTGATCATCACCCAGACATCTCTCTAAATGATATAAAATGATTAAATAAACAAAAGGAATCTTGTAAAGGTTCAGTACATTAATGTTCGATACTTCACACTAACTGTAAGTTAGCCTTTTGAATTTTCGGTTGCTTTAGTCCAATATGGTCAAATAAATTAAGGAAGTGCCCGCTTCATCTCGGTATTCCCTTTTTAAAATATATTGGTGAGAATCATCTAGCTGAAAATAGAAAAAGAAAAACGAAAACACAAACCCACTAAAATAGTTTAATACCACCTCGTATGTACATTTCACTGACAATATCAGATTCTTCAGCGAGAAACATGGACATTTTATTTATTTATTTATTTAATTTTCGACTTAATAAAAACCGAAAAAAGATAATGAAAGGTTCGAAATTTAATCAGTGAAATGTACATACGAGGTAGTACAGAGGGTTGAGTACGTTACAATAAACGATTTGTAAGAGTCATAAATCTAAGAGAAACCCAGCCACCATGTTCAGTGATGTTCTGTCTGGTGCCCATGGTGTCGAACAATGGCTCTGCATCGCAATTTTATTCAGTAAGACTTCGCAGCAAAGAATTTAGGTCAATCTGTGCCCACTCCTCTTCACAGGCTCTCCATAGACCGTCCAATATACGGATCGTCTACTTCCAAGGGCGCGTTTCAGCAGTCCAAGGCTGCAATATTCCATGGGGGATGCGTCTGGAGATTTCACGGGTATGTCTTCAAACGGAATTGAATGTATGCCCGTCTCCTGTTCCAGTGTTCGCAAATGGGCGACTGTTGATTTTGGACGCAGCTTTATCCTGATGCATCCATACCAGGTTTCGATCCGGTTCGTTCAGTATGGGAATCTCATGGCGAAACGGTGAGTCCAAAACGTTCCTCTGGTAGTAGAGAGAGTTCACTTTCACATTTTTACCGACCTCCCGTACACGCATTTTGCCGTTACAGCAATATCCAGCTATGATAATAAATCCTTTTGGAAAACTTTCTCTCCATTCCCTGTGCCAGTTTTGGTAATTTTTTCATCCTTAGACCTGTAATAAATTGCTCTGGGTTTTTTGCAGTCTGACAGGTAAACATATATGCTTCGTCCAAAGTCACAATGAACTGCAACGTCCGACAGATACCGCTCATACATTTTTCGACAACGTCGTTCTGCAATGTGCCTCGGAAGGAGCTTATGAACCCGAGACTTGTGACGCTTAACCAGTCGGAGATCTTTGTGGATTATGTTGCGTACCTTTGACTGTGATACCCCTACCTTGTTTGCGACAGCTCTTTGAGTTTTGGGATTTTCTGTAGAGATAGATGCATTTTCCGCTTGACTTCGGCTACAACCTCCGGTGTTCTGCTTGGAGTGGGTCGTTGTCTTGAGGGTCCAGGTTCGTCTAACGTTGCTCTTATTGCGGCTTTGCTGTTTTTATTTAGATGATGTTACAGATTCCTGCCACTGAGTTGCATTGTTTTATAATCATGGAATAGGACCATTTCGCGGCGGAAAATGCATTTATATATCCTTCCCAATATCTATCGATATTTGGTGGCATTCTCGCAGCTAGCGTTTGTACAACGATTAAGAGTGATGAAGCGATTAACCCCTTTATAACTCCTCACGACCACGTAGCCATGTCAACCAAGTGGCTAGAGAATCTGCGTATGTAAATCGTTTAGTTGTAACGTACTATTGTTGTAACCCTCCGAATTAAACTAGTTTTGTGAATTTGTGTTTTCGTTTTTCTTTTTCTCTTCTCAGTTAACCATTGTCCACAGTTTCTGGCTTTCCACGTGTATTTGAGAATTATCTAATTCAGATAGAAGGAAAATCCTCTTTTCGTCCTTGTTCAAGGCTGGAAAATATATTTATAGTCCACAACCCCCCCCCCCCCCCCCCCCTTTCTCCATCTTCCACCGAAGAGCGCTCCGTTTGGAGCTCCCCAGTTCCCACCTGCCTCAATCACGGGACACCCCCACTTAATCCGACCTTCTATTTATGGAGTGGCTACATCCGGCCTCTCTTCCAAGATCATTGTAATCGAAAGTAGTAAGTTTAAAGTGTATCTACCCATTTTCTCCCTAGATACACCTTTTAGACCAAGCCTATGACAGACACTTCATGTATAATCTACTCCTTCATGATTATTCCTAATGTTTAAAAGACAAATAATGCATTCCAATAAACTAAACATTCCTTAAACTCAACTCACATGTCTATCCACATGCACATCCCATCTCATCCTAGAATTTTATTAAACCTTTTTATAAAGTTGCTCTTGCATCTACTTAGTTACTGTTGCCACAAAATAATATGCACTGTGAGTGGGGGTTTTAAATACGACCGTTTTTATTATGTTTATTATTTTGTGGACGCATCCTATAGCTACTCATAGCTGGACTGGCACGTTTGCCTCGCGTATGGGATGCTGGAAAACATTTACACAAGGAGGCGGCACTCTTAAAGGAGTGCTTCAATCTGGAGGAGCGTAGTGTCGCCGGATTTTTGTTGAGTGAAAGCCTGCTTTTGCTCCATGACAATGCGAAACTACGCACTTCCAGTGTTACGCTATCTACCATCCAGGACTTACATTTTGAGTGCTTAACCCAACTTCCACATCTGTTGACCTCGCGCCTTCAGATATCCACACCTTTGGTCCACTGAAAGATGCACTCAGTGGATGAGGTTGAATGATGAAGAAGTCCAGTGTATGTAAAAGATTTTTTCCCTGTGGACTCGGTGCCCTTGTAAAACAATGGCGTAGGTGCATTGAATTACAGTAGTGAGGGGACTATGTTGAAAAATAGTAGTGTCTTTATTTTGGTCCTTGTAATAAAGATTTATTAAAACATTTTTTTATTTATTTAATGACAATTACTTTTGTCATAACATTAATTATTCTTTACCATTCATGGTTGTATTTTAATGTATTATTATAGTCTCTAATGGCATAACACATCCGGTGAAAGAGGAATTGTCAGGCTATATCACAAGAGTCGATGAGCTAGAGAAGCAGAGATATATATTCCACATGCCGAAGGAGAACGTCTACGAGCAGATTATTTGGGTGATCATGTGGCCCATGATGTTCTTATTTCACATAACAATCCCTGACTGTCGGAAAGAAAAATGGAAGTGTTGGTTCACTTTTCTCGTGGCTATTACTTATATAGGAATATTTACCTATATTCTTTCTTGGATGGTTACGATAATAGGTAAGCCTATAAAAGTCAATTTATTTACTTAGTAAGGTACTAAAACTTAATTTTATACACTATATGTCATTACATTGTGACTGGAATCATGTGAAAAGTATAACTGTTTTGATAGGACAAATTTTAAAACCTAACTTAGATTAACCGAGCAAGATAGGTAAAACCAAGGAATGAAGGATTCCGAACGTGATATAATAACCCGTCCCAGACGACTTAGATGGGCTTTTCTCTACAAACGGCTTTTCTCGTACAATGGTTGGTCGTCTGTACAGAAAACGGCGCAACGCTCCAAAAACGTTTAAACGTTGAGACAAAGACGATTAACGACGCTTAGAGAAGATTATAAAAATTAATAAAGAAGCGACTAAAATACTGTGGATATTTACAATAGTGACAGCAAAGAACTAGCGAGACCAGTGAATGTCAATTTATTTTCACTTGATTAATAAATTATCAATGTGGAAGTGATAGTACCTATTTCTTTGCTGTCAAGATTATACATGTCAAACGAGGGCAACAATTCGTCAAATAACGCACGGAATGGCGGATCTTAGAAATACAATGTCCTATATTCGACGACTATGGCTTATAGCGCAAAATAAGAAGTTACATTTGCAATGGAGCCATAACCATCTGCACGGGCCTGTCTTCGATTGCAACAATGTGGCATTATCCGAAGAATAGCGCTTCCTTCGTCACCAATTTGATGAAGAGTGCGGATGTTGAATATGCGGAGGTTGAGTCGTTTATATGGACGACATTGAAATGGTATGTACTGCTATTGAAAACCCTTTGTGTTCTTTGTGTTGGCCTTGCATCTTGGCATGGCACGACATCGGAGTTTTTACTGCAACAGTGCGCGCTAAAAGACACAAAGCAGAAATGTTTTCCACGGTTGATTGCAGGCTTTCCATAGCCCACCTAATAGGGGTTGTCTATTTTCCAAAACCCTTTTGAATAAACTCGAAGCACAGCAGTCAAAAGGAGCAGCATCTGGCGATTTCATGGGCATGATAGCTACAAGTCGATGAGCCTGATTCCTGTTTCTACGGTCATCCTGTTCGTGAAGGCACACTTTCATTTTTCTAAATGTGGCTTGAAGCCTTATGCTAACAAAGCCAATCCTGATTCCTTTCTGCACCGTAGATACGTGGTATATCACAGCGAAAAACGGTTCGACGATGTTTTTCTGATAGTAGTGGAATTAATATTTCTTTTTGGTGAAACTTTTATACAGGGTAAATTTTCTTTGGAGCTGAACATGGCGACAATCTTAAATCTTTTAGAAAAAGTTTTCTTGCATTGTCGCACAAATTGTCCGTGCTCTATGCGCCGTTTTTGCGATAAAAGGTCGCTCGAATCGTGTTACCGTTTCTTAAGTAGAATCGTGCTTCGGGTGAGTGGCTCTCTCCCGTGCGTGATGCAAAATTCCCGGACACTCAACATGCAAAAAAAAAAAAAAACGCCCTCAACTTGATTTTGTTTTTTTTTTATTCGCAAGACTTATGTAGAGTACTTTTATATTAAATGGTCACTTTATATTAAAAACTTGATATTACTTTACAGTTATACAGGGCGAGTCAAAAGTCTGTTACCCCCTTCCTATCTTGGACACCCATGTAGTTACGCAAATTCCAATACAGGGAATGAATAGGAAATTGAGGATGTTCTATCTGATGGAGCAACTTTCATCATCTCAAATATGCAAATTATAACACATCCAAATTCTGTCTCGAAAACCGTAAGAGATTCATAAAAAATCCCAATTGCACATTTGTTCAACAGCAAATTCCAAACAAAACAAAAAAAGTTCACCAAAATCCGATGAGCGGGTCACCCACAATCATCATTGCAAGCTTGCAACAGGACAATTGGCTCTTCTACTGTTTGAAACTCATTTTCTTGATTCTCCAAGCATAACTTGTGTTGAGTTTTTTTCTGACGGCTGTGACTCCCAGACATTAGGGTCATACGTTTCATCGCACAATTCATTCCTTGTATTGGAATTCGCTTACAAACAGTTATCTGATACAGATAGTGTTCAATGTGATGTCCACTTGCACTATAGCATAATTCCCACGGTATTTCAACGATGCCTGGTTGTTGCATGATAATTTTGCCTCGCCTCACCTGTTGATCATTTCCTGGTTAGTTTACAGTGCCATCTTGCTTTGGTCTGATTTTTCCCTCAGCTTCAACATGCCTGTATATAGCAATTGCACAGGAATCGCCAAATACAACTCTATGAGCTTATGAATCGCAAGTATACATTTCCTTAAGTTTGTCATCATAATTAACATAAACAGTAACCTTCATTGTTTCCGTCTTGGATTTTAACAATCAGTATTTTTTCATTTGTTGGAAACAATAAAGGTTACATTGTTGCTTCGACTAAGAAAATCAAGTGACCTTTTCGTTTCAGGGCCTGTCTTTTTAGTCAGCTAAGATGCTTAAAGAGATGTAAAAACTTATTCTAAAACAAATAAGCGAGTAAATTTTCCAAGCTTTTGATGAAAGGTGAAAGTTCCCTAATGAGCTAATAACTGGAGAAAATTTGTTATTCATTTGGTTTTTGTAATGTAGTAATCTTCTTTAGAGAAGTTATAGATAATGTTTATCTAAACATATTAGAAAATTATAAATATCTCAACTGATTGTGAGAGAGAGCAGTCCTTCCTGCTCAAACTGATACTGTCAATATAGACAACCACATTCAGGACATGATTCCACGCTCTCTGGCTGAATACAACTCTATTGAAAAGGTCGCAGGTTGATGAAGGATGTTGATCAGCCTAAACAGAGTTCCTCAACACTCATATTCCATCTATGAAGTATTTTTTATATAGACTGAAATAATTCAATACCCATAGCCTTTCTTAGATATTCTAAAATGTTAAGGATGCAATGTCGAATTTTCCTGGGCAAACCCAACTGGACACAAAATTCCAGTGCGAGCACTTAAAAGAATTCTTTTCGTTTTTCCAAAGTAAATATATAAGTCATTAAAGATTTTTTTATGTGTTCTTATTCAAATTCAGATATTGCAAATTTTCATCAAACAAATAGCCCGAGCAACGTCGGGTATATCAGCTAGTCCTTATATTATTTTGCTTGTGCGTGCGTTGCTAAGAGTAAAACAATTGCCAAGCAATAAAACAACGTTTCTACGGGTAAATCAATGAAATAACTTACGGCCACAAATGTTATTTTATCCTGGTCAGTAGGAAACTGTGAAAAGGACAATGATGAACTTTTATTGTCAACTGAAATGTTGCAGGAAACATCCAAGGAATTCGAAGCAGTTGCAAAGTCTTCTTTTGACTCACAAATTAACTCGGATCCAATAACTCTAGACACTGAAATCCAAATTTATTTGAAACAAATTCGGCTGCATACGTTGCAGGCTTTTTAACTTAAAAACTTTTTGAAAAAAATGAATGCATTGACTGTAAAAACATTTTTAGTTTGTGATAAAAGTTTAACAGATTCTAATTTTCCAATGGTTAAAACTTTTATGATCATATTTAATGCTATTGATTGATTTATTTTTTTTATAAAAATATTATGTTCTACATCTTCTCCACTGTCTAATTTTTTATGGTATCTGCTTTTAAGTCTCTTTTAAAAAGTAAGTCAAAAAAGTCATAGTAGCCCCTTCAGACACAGACCTTAAATTCGATTGTAAAAATTTTGTTTTTACATTTATTATATTGATACTGTTACATTAAACATAACCAGCAGTTTTTTATTTATTAACATTTTTTATTATCTTTTTACATGTATGGCTATATTTGCTACCGAAATATACATATTTATTAGAGAATCAACAGATTTTATTCATGTCATTTATTTAGTACGAAATTTTACAAAACATAAAAAAATACCGCTCTTTTGACAAGGTAAACGTCCAAGATACAAGTTGGAAACATATGTTGCCAAGGTGACTGAAGGGGTTAAAAAAAAAAACATTTGTTTGCTTGGTAAAATATATTGACAGAATAAAAAAAATTACAAGATTTCATTACTAGGGTTAGGAACCTTAGATAAAAACATATTTTGTTTATGATTTCAGTACTAAGAGATATTCACAAAAATGTTTTTTTTTTAATATATGTGTTTTACTTTAAGAGTTATAAAAACCTAAAAAGGCATATTTATTGCTTTGTGACATATTTGGGATTATCAGACCTAAAAGGCATATTTTGATTGCATTTTGTCCTACACCGAGAGGCCCATTGGCTTCTTCTGTTATCGCCGTTGTGATCTACGGTCAACTGGACTAGTTTTTGCCATCGCCACCGATAGTGCCACCGTCGCTATTGGTCTAGAGTCTAGACCAGGGCCGTGCAAATCGTGCACGTCGCCCGCGTGCAACATAAAAAGCTCGCGGGCAAAGCTCATGGGCAAAGACAAGGAGATAGTCCAAAATTCAGGAGGGGAGTGAATACAGTTTTTTCTATGCAGTGTTGCCAGATTTTAAGGGCCGATTCCGTTAAATGAGGCATTATTTCTTTTCTTACTGATACTTGCTTATTTTTCGTCTCGCATAACATGGCGCACATTCCGAAAAAGCACAAAATCACTGAACCAGTATTTAAACCGGAGTGAAATTTTTTTTTTTTTTTTTTGTTCATTGTTCACAGATCGGATTCTAAATGCTTAATATGCAATCGTGTCCTATCGGGAAAAAGAAAATACAATTTTACCTGACATCGAGAAATTGTCACATTAAAACGAAGGAAATAAAATGGTAAACTGCCTCGGTTTTTCTTTTTTTACAGTATCAAATTGATAATTAGCAACTCGACTTTAAGGAACTGATCAACGTAATGTGCAATAGTGGGGGAAGGTAAATTACCCGCGTGCACGAGCGCTGCTCGCAGACAGAAATCTTGGACAGCCCTACTCTAGACCGATCAGAATACTCGACGCCCGTTGGTGCAGCATCGCAATGGTGAGGATCATGATCTGTAAATTAAGGTGGTCGTTGAACTAGGCAAAAAAACAAGGTTAATGACTTTTTCTGCCACTGGTGGTATTCAGTCTAATAGGTCGTAATTATATACCGTATTGATATGGTCAGCAAATAAGATTTATTTATATGGCCTTACCAAGAATAGATGAAGAGGTAGAGAAGCAAGGAGATTTATTTTTCTCTACCCCTTCATCTATTCTCGGCCTTACTTATTGACCATGGTTTACATTAATTGCTAAAATATAATAAACGCTGGTTTTAATCAATGCGAATGGCTGCTAAACCGACCCGATGCAACGGGTCGCCCTCTATAGTGATCATTTTCATTAATCTGATATAACAATGGTGGGATGGGTTCGATCAACGACCACCTTAATTTACAGATCATGGTGAGGATATACAGGGTGTTTCATAATTGGTGTATCGTCTTTAGGTCCAAATAACGACTCAAAGTGAACAGATTGGGGGAAAATGAATATTGATTATTTGGTTTTAATGTCCCCCAATTCAGAATAAAAACATTTCGCGTCCCTGGGGGTGAAGGGGTAAATTTTGAAAATTTTAATTTTGTAGGGGTAGGGGTTAGACCCCATGTGTTATTTAGAAAGTTGTAGAGCAACATGTAAAATGTGGGTATTAAAAATCCCGGTTAAAAATCTCATGCCCTGCCCCCTTTATCGAGTGGGTAAAGTGAAAGGTATGGCTAGCCGATGTGAAAACAGTAGGGCCTACATTTGGAAAATTAATGAGAATGAATGAAGGGCCTACATTTTCAGGGTAACGAGTCATTCATTCTCATTCATTTTCAAATGTACTGTTTTCTAATAAGTAATAAAGTTCTAATAAGTTTCTAATGAGTTTTTCTGTTTTTGTCTACATTAGCTAGCCATACCTTTCACTTTACCCACTCGATAACGGGCAGGGGATGAGATTTTTTCACCGGGTTTTTTGCTAAACCCACATTTTACAACTTTCTAAACAACACATGGGGTCTAACCCCTACCCCTACAAAATTAAAATTTTCAAAATTTACCCCTTCACCCCCAGGGAAGCGAAATATTTTTATTCTGAATTAGGGGATATTAAAACCAAATAATCAATATTCATTTCCCCCCAATCTGTTCCCCTTGAGTCGTTATTTGGACCTAAAGACGGGACACCAATTATGAAACACCTTGTATAAGGGGCCGCTTTCGCTTGACAGCATAAAAAATTTGGAAGATTGCCTCTTCATAAAGCAGTTGCCCTGCTGAAAGTTCTGGAAGAAATCGAATCAGGGCCAGTTTCATCTAAACAAGTACTGATCCATGCAAAGCTAAAAGCTGTTCTTGATAAAAACCTAGGTTGGCATGGAGTGCAATTAATTTCACAAATTTTATCCAGAGAACAGTGTCACATCCCAGACCAAAATTACACGGCAGAAGAAATTGCTGCATTTTCCAAAGTTTAAGTAGAAATATCATTTCCACAGAACAAATCTGTTTTACGTTCAAATCGACAAAGGCTCACCCCAGAAAACAGGATGCTATACATTGTTAGTCACTTTTTCTAATTATTCATACCATTCGTTTGTTAAGGAGTACTTAATTTTAAGAGAATATGTTTATGGGAATGTTTCAGTAACTTTAAAGAAATATAAACCTACATATTTTACATGATTTTAGAACCTAAGGTTCCTAACCCTATTCATTACTAATAAAATAATGCTATGGAATGAAAAACTATAATTTCAATATAATAAACAGTTTCAGAAAATACATGAACAATAATTTAATTGGTTAATCTTCGGTATCTGCACAATCGCGCGATGACTGAATCAGCAAATTGAACTGTCGCGATTCCTGTAACCGGCCGGGGGAAAACCAACTGCCCCCCGTAACCAAATAGGTTGGGGTATATATCAGTTCGTTAGAGGGGGTAATATAATAAATAAATAAATTCACTTACCTTGGTCGCATGATCGTTTGCGATTTGACTCGCGGTTGCGATTGTGCAGATACCGAAAATTTACCATTTAATTTAGCATTTAAACTAAATGAAAAAACTTAAATGAATGCAGGTATAACAAAGAATTTGTTGCCTATTTTGACATGAGCGAGAGGTTCTCTGCATACCACTTTACCACCAGGCTGTGGCGGCGCTAGGGTCTACAGAACTTACACTAAATCAAATAGAGCTTTCCTTCTTTTTCTTGTACGTTCTTTGCACGGGACACGTTATTTTCAACAATTAAATAATCCATCGTTATCCAGTTAATATAGCCTTATTCTATTTTTTTATTAAATAGAAAAACACATTTCATGTTTTAAACATTGTTCAATAATTGTTAAAAAATAAAATATTTATTATCGATTAAAAAATGCAATTTACAGATACAATATAAAATTTTTCAGCGTATACCTTCTTCCCAGTAAGAACAAAGATAATTCAATAATGACGAAATTATTGGCATAGGCTAACAGACTGTTGAGATGTTCAGGTCGCTTTCTATTTTGTATCCTTCATCTGTCTGCCATTTTATAATGAAACTACCGAAGGTTATCAAAGCATTGTTATCTTCAAATAAAAGGAAGGGAGAAGGCGCTAGAACAAAAGTAAAGATAAAATACTTAATAAAGATGGATGTATTTTGAGGTCCAGATGTTCTGTGAAGAACAAATTTTCGCTTAAAGAAGCTTGTAGCAGATGAGACTGTAGACTGCCCTATTAAGCTTCTTCGTATTCTTGCTATATTTGACGAATTAGCCTGCTTGATAATTTCTACAGCCTATGATTTTAGACTAACTATTAAAAAGAGGCAGAGAAAATTGACCAGTCTCCAGCATTACACCCTTGGCCTTCATTGGATTGCTACTGGTTAAGTAATGTAAGCAATTATGTAACACTAGCATCTTAAGTTAATTTATGTTTAAATAATTAATTCTAGAAGTTATATCATTTCTTATTTTACTTTATCTCTTTTACTGCCCAGTAAAATAAGCTGCTTTTCTTTCGGAAAACCCTAGGTAGTGATTAGAAAATAGCCATTGCATTCTTATGCTGATATACAGCCATAACCATCTTAAATCGCATATTACTAAAATATCGAATGTTAAAATGCAGAAGAATATAATTAAAATATTTTCGCGCATTTGGAAATTTATATAGGAATATTGCGTGGCTTTTGGCTGTATATCATATGGAAAGTATTGACAAGCGCCACGGCCTATAGATGTCTCCACTATGGCAAGTTAATGGCCGCTGAAAGGGTGATCAACAAACATTCATTTCATTCTCACGTGTTTCTTCAAGTGCTTTTTCATTTTAGTCGCAGGCTCCACTCAGTTAGTGTTCACCCTTCTACAAATTGCGAAGTAATTCCGCTAGATGTCGTCTCGCAGCTTGGCGCTTATCAATTCCATCAAATGATGTCGAGAAGCATGGCATTTATTTGAAATTAGTGCAGTTTTCCATGTGACTACAGCAGCAAAATAGTACAATTCTACTTTAATACCTTGCCGTGGTGGAGGTCTTATTGGATTCAATATACAGGGTCGGGACACATTAAAATGACCACCAGCTAGTATCCGGAATATCCACCTTTGGCGGCAAGCACAGCAGCTAGTCGACGTGGCAGAGAGTCAATAAGTCCTCGGAAGATGGTTGCAGGTATCTGGGACCATTCGGCGATCAGTGCATCCCGTAATTCCATCACCGTGCGTGGTGGAGGGACCAGCTTATCGAGATGGTCCCACAAATGTTCAATTGAGGTCCGAGGAGTTTGGTGGCCATGGGAGTAGCTTGAATTCATCCTCATGCTCCTGGAACCAGTCGTGGACAATTTTGGCAGTATTGCAGGGAGCATTGTTCTGTTGAAAGGTGCCATCACCCTGAGGAAACACTGTCGACATGAAGGGGTGTACCTGGTCTGCGACGATCGTCAGGCAACGAACAGCATTCAGTGTACCCTCCAGCGGTATCAGTGGACTCAGACCATACCATGAAAACATCCCTCAAACAGACACACCTCCCCCACCAGCCTGTCGTCTGCCAACGATGGTGTCGGGATGCTTGTTCTCAGATGCTTCCCGGCGAATTCTCCATCGTCCGTCCACTCTGTTCACCAGAAACCGCGGCTTGTCAGAGAAAGCAACCCTTTGCCACTCGGCCGAGGTCCAATGGCGATAGTCCATTGCGAATTGGAGGCGTTTTCGGCGATGCACAGGCATCAACATGGGTGCTGTTACCATACGCCTGCTCCGGAGCCCCAACCTCAAGAGGGATCATTGCACTGTCTTGGTACTGATACGCCTAGTGGCACCACTGTTCATTTGCTGTGTCTGTTGCTCAACAGTGGCACGCCAATTGGTCTTGGCCAGGCGTCGTAACCGACGCTCGCCTCTAGGATCGATGGCCTGTGGGGCCCCACAGTTACTTCTTCGGTTGCTCGAAACTGTCTTGTTCGTCCAGTCGCGGTACACTTTCACAACGGTAGCCCTAGAGCAGTTCACAAAGGTGGCCGTTTCTAAATGCTGCCCCCCTTGGCCCGATAGCCAATGATCATCCCCTTTTGGAGGTCCGACAGGTCACTTGCTCTGCCCATAACGGTGACAATTGCTGTGTTAACGGATGCTACTACACGCCTGCTGTTGTCAGCTTTTAATGATATGCAATGATTTTTCATCTGCATACCATGGGACGTTCCAACATGTTCGAGGAGAGGTGATCATATTAATGTGTCCCGAGCCTGTATACGAGGGGAAATCAAAAAGTAATCGAGTAAATTTTCCACAGCAAAACTGTCATGTATTTACAAAAAATCATTATATATATTCTGAACGATGAACATTCATCTACTTCTCAACACAACATCAACTTACGAACACGGTGAAGTCCGAGAGCGCCAGATCTGGACTGTAGGGTGGATGGCGTAGGACTTTCCACTTCCACTGGCAGTTATTGCGACACTAATGCAGCAACAAGGGGACGCGCATTGTCATGCTGAATGATGACTTCGTCCATAGCCTTCTGCGGATGCTTTCGGTGCAGAGCAGCTCATAGCCAATACAATCTGGCAGAATAAGCGGCAGCGTTCACAGTTTCTCTTTTGACCCGAAAATCAGCAAGAACACCCTGGCTGTTCCAGAAAACTGTAACCATGACCTTTCCGCGAAAGGTGTTGTCTTGAATTTTTTGGAGTGGGAGACTCGGTGTGTTTCCACACCATACACTGTCGCTTCGTTTCGGTGTTGTAATGAAAAACTCCCACTTTTCATCTCCGGTGACAATCTGTTCAATGAATGAGTGCCCCTCCTTTCGGTATCGAAGCAAATGCTCCAAACTGTATGCCATGCAGTTCTCCATGTGCACTGGTGTTAGGTCCCAAGGGAGCTATCTTCCGAAACTTAAGATCTTCGTAGATCATACGGTGTTCAGGTCCTTATGTAATGTCCACTTCCAGTTCTACTATTTGGATCGCTACCTGCTGGTCTCGCTGAATCACTACATTCACGGCATCACTTTTCTCCTGTGTAAGGGATGTGCACGGCCGTCTAGAACGTGGTTCATCGAGGACACTTTCGCACCCCCCTGTGAAATTTGCACACATTTGTGAATGTCACGCGCGTGTCACACAACTCGCGATGGATTTCCGAAGGTTTTTATCCCTTTGACCACAGAATCCTGGGCACCTGATGACACTCCAGATCTCCACAGTCTCCAGGTTACCCAGCATTTTGGAACAGCTATAGCCTGCATGCAGAAAGTCGAGTTCTAGATAGATATCTAGAAGTTTAGCAGAAAGCCTACACGCCTGCCATCTCCCGGAGTGGTGGAGAATTACAGGCTCTTCAAAATGTATATAATGATTTTTGCAAATACCTGACGGTTTTCTGTGAAAAATTTATTCAATTAATTTTTAGACTTTGCAGCTCATACTACCAAGATGTGAATTTTTAAATATATATTTTTGTATACAAATTTTTTTTAATTGCTGCTTAAGAATTTTTAAATTTTTGGGATGGTTTCTTAATTTTAAATGTAAATCTTTATATACAAGGTCTTTAATTATAAAGTTCCATTTTGACATGGCCATAAAAAAAACTACTGGACCAAAAGCTATAATATTTGGTAATATTATACAAGAGGGCATGGGAGGTTCATACCCACCAATAAAAAATTAGTTGAAAAGGTCACCACCAGCATGGAATGGCGCTCTATGCAATATTCGTATACGAAATTAGACACGAAGACACAGGTTAAGCACATGTGCTTTACAAGTCATTTGGTTTTCAGAAATAAGAAAGGGAGCCTCGTTGTCAGTACGCCTCATTTGTTATTAGTCGACGATGCTTGTTACCATGCAAGACCGTGCGTTTCTGGTTAAATATTATTATGAATGCAATAGCAATGTACGGCAGGCTTTGCAACATTATCGTACCGTTCGACGAAAACATGTAAGTCGGGGGCCAATGACACCGCAGAGTTTGAAGAAGATGATGACAAAGTTTGAAGCCACAGGTTTGTTATCGGTAGCACCTGGCCGAGGAAGGAAACCCGTCTCTGAGGCAACCGTGGAGGCTGTTTCAGTAGCCGTAGAGGAAGCAAAAATGGAAACGTAAAATGGAACCTCACAAGGGGCGTGCAGCGTAAGTGCTGTTGCATGTCGAATGGACTTACCACTGAGTATGGTGTACAAGATCGTACGTAAAGTGCTGCGGTACTACCCATACAAAATCCACCTTGTCCAACAACTTGAACCTAACGATCTTCCTCGTAGAGAAACCTTCCTTGCACGGATGGAGGTGGACGAGCATTGGCCATGGAACATTTTTGTGGACGGACGAGGCCCATTTTTACCTGAATGGGGATGTCAACACCCATAACTGCGGGATTTGGGCCACCAGTCCCCCTCATGTTCTCCACCAAATACCATTCCATTCTCCTAAAGTTACCGTGTGGTGTGGTATGACAGCAAATGTCATAATTGGACCGTATTTTTTGAAGAGCAGTCGAGAGATGGATTCGTGACATGCACTGTGACTGCTGCTCGCATGGCGTCGATGCTAAGAAGTTTTGTGATACCAGAACTTCAGCAACGTGACATTTTAGACACAACGATTTTTATGCAGGATGGGGCTCCACCTCACATTGGTACATGTGTCAAACAGTTACTTCAGCAACATTTCTGATGAACGGATTATAGGCCGAAAATTCCCCCTTTCTTGGCCACCCCGGTCACCAGATATCAACCCCTGTGACTTCTGGCTCACTGTTTATGGTGATAACGTCAGGAATTTGGCGGAACTGAAAGATGCGATACGCTGACAGATGCGCAACATTCCTCCTGATATGCTACGAGCTACAGTTGAGAACGCAGTAATCCGTTGTAACCTGCTCTTAGTAAATGGTGGAGGCCACATTCAACATGTAACTAATTTTAGTAACGATTAAAGACTTGTTAACCTGTGTCTTCGTGTCTAATTTCATATACGAATATTGCTTAGAGCGCCATTCCATGCTGGTGGAGGCCTTTTGAACTAAATTTTTTTTTTTTTTTTTGGATGGGTATGAACTTCCCATGCCCTCTTGTATAATATTACCAAGTATTATAGCTTTTGATGCAGTATTTTTTTTATGGCCATGTCAAAATAGAATTTTAATTATAAAGACCTTGTATATTTATATTCTTCAACGTTAGTAACCCGGACAATCAAACATCCAACCGGACACTCGGATTTTTTGAGAATATAGACTGTCCGGGTCAAACCCGTACAAATAGCAACAAATTGGATTCATGCCATAAATATTGTCATCGATCGATTTTCTTATGACGTCTTAATACTTCTTAAAACAGCACTATACAGCATTTATGATGATATACAGGGTGAACTAAAATAATAGGGACAATCCTCAGGAAGTGATTCTCATATGAATCATCAGCAAAAGAACAAAAATCTCGTATGAACAGTAATTTTGTCAACGTTACAAAAGATGTTCGAAATGTACTCTTTGGGATGCACTACAAGAGTTCACACTACCGCACTTATTCGAACGTTCTAGCCTGTACCCGAATAGCGTCACAGGCTGCATTGATCCGCTATTTGTCTTCACACAGGTTACATCGGCCATTCCCATGTGCATTTCCTGCCTTATATTGATATGAACTTTTTTGTTACTTTTCTTATGAAGAATCACCCTATGAAGTTTATCCCTATTGTTTTAGCTCACCTTGTATAGCAATAAAAGGTGAATAGGCGAGAGCATTTATAAGTTATCTGTAATTACACAATGCAGAAATTGAACAAACCATTATGCACATTTCATCAATTGTGTAAAATTCAGTACATTTCACGAACTGCACATGTGTGTTATACAATTCACGGAATGAGCAAAGAGTTGTACATTTTTGGATTGTGCGATTTCACTATCTGCGTGCAATGTATATGCGAAAATAATGTTCTGCAATTAACATTTGAATTTGTGTATATTCATTCGAATAGGTTATACATTCAGCATTCCGGAAGCGTTTATGGGAATTCTATTTTTGGCAGCCGGGACCAGTGTACCTGAGGCCATTTCTAGCATCACCGTAAGTCGACAAGGTTTGCATTATTTTATTAATTTACACACTCCCTTATACAATAAAGTAATCAAGCACATTACTTGATCTACACATTCGAGTTTCTTGTTGCTTGAATTAAACTTGTGTTTTTTAATGATTGTAATTTAGATCATATAACCTAAATTCATATAGGTCAATCAAATGAAAACGAAATATTGGCTGCACGCCAGCAGGTGGCTCTGCGATCGAACGACGAGATTGACAGTCTACCTTTGTTCAGGACTTTAGGCTACTACTGTTCAAACGGTTATGAGTGAAAGACTTGGTGATTCTTTAAGGCAGTGTTTCCCAAAGTCTTTTGTATTTATTATTACACCCTCAAAATTAATGAACCTTCGCAACCCCTACTAAAAAATTCACTCCCCTAATGAACATACAAAAGCCAAGTAACATTAGTGATTCCATTTGGAATCATCAGGGCAGAAAGAGCTAACCTGTTTTTTTTTTTTGCACAATGACTAAAATAATTACAATCCATTTCTTCGCACCCCCCAAGAATGTTTTTTAGCACCTCCAGTTGGAAACCCATGCTTTAAAGTATTAAGGTGCAGGTATAGAGGTTAAGCTTCAACCATATGCGGCTCCAAGGGCGTCTGTCATCGTTGACTGATGATTCGAGACCAGAGCAAATAAACCGTAGTGGAGACTGACAATCTCATACAGTCATAGCGAAGTTGGAAGTGACCACATTATTATCCGAATCGTTTAAATATTTGTTCGCAGGGACTTCATACTAACTACAATCTACCTTTTTATTAAAAAGAGAGATTCATTGCGAGAGATGAAAAGTGATGAAGGCAGCCACTTGAAACATACGTCGTCTTTGATGTCAAAAGGAATGCAGACAAGTGCATGGGAGCTCTTGTTGATCTCGGCTTATCGGCTTCATGCCTACGTTATAAACGCTGCTCGATATGTTAGCCTCGGTAGCTCAGTGATTGCGTGATCGTCTCTGATGCCCGAGGACGCGGGTTTTTTTCAGAGGGAAAATCCTGAGATCACGCACTTCCTTCGTTGGTCCTGTGTAGTCGTTTGCCGGCTGCACGTTAAAAAACCCTTGCGAGGCAAAATTTGCGGCCCCTATAACGCCGTCCTGAAATGACCATGTCAGTTGAAAAGGAAGTTAATACCAAATACAGTCCTGGAAAAAATGAAAGGAAATTTTGTGTTTTCAACATAACATTTTTAATAATGAATTTATTTCAACGAAACTTTACACACCTGTGCCCACACTGCATTGACACCACTGCACAGTGGTTCAAAAACCAAAAAACCTGGTCAAAATTCGAAACTCAATTTTTTTTCAACCTCAATGTTAAAAATGAGTTGCTGAAGTATTTTATAAATGAAAGTTATGTTTTATTGCTAAAATTAAACAACGAAACACTTAAAATGAAATTTAATCAAGAATATTCAGGTTTTTTCTAAATTTCACTACCGCTACTCTCTATATTAAACTGTTCCTGAGTATCGCCTGGTCTAACATTTGGTTCATCTAACAAAAGCAGTACGTCTGGTAACAGAGATCCTTTTGGCTTTCTTGGAAGTAGTCGTAGGTTGGTTAAATAAGGATCCGAAGTGACGAAAAGTCGGTTTAAGAGATCTTCGTTGCATGATTTCCGTGAAGTCTTACGTGTATGTACTTATTTGTAAATGATAAATTAGCACACATAAATCTACTAGCCAAATATAAAAACATTTAAACATGTGTATACGTTTCCCATCAGAATTTCTTGCACGCATACATGTATATCCCATATATGAAAATACGATACGCGTAAGGTAGGGTTTTCAAATTAGTAGATTTGTCTAAAAAGGAGCAAATAAGAGCAGCTAAATTTTTTATATGACATTTATTGCAACAAACAGAACATAATTAAGCAGTCATTTGAACCGGTCTATGTAGGTTTTTTTTTGTAGCTCTACTTTATTTTGGATAAGCGGAAACATGTTTATGTGATGATTTGCGCTCCCTAATAATCCTCTTACACCCCTGAAACCCCTTTTATTCTAGTATCATGAAAGACAAAGCTTTTGCTCTCATTAAGTACTTTAAATTTAGTTTTTGGCCAGCTTTTATTGATTTTGGACCACTGTCCACTGGTTTCAATTCAATCAAAATATTTAAAAAATTAGTTGAGCCACAACCAATTTTTGAAAAAAGGATGGAAAAAATGATAGGAACTAAATGAATAATCTGTCCCCCCCCCCCC
This sequence comes from Rhysida immarginata, assembly GCA_023313115.1. NCBI lineage: Eukaryota > Metazoa > Arthropoda > Chilopoda > Scolopendromorpha > Scolopendridae > Rhysida > Rhysida immarginata. The sequence goes on from JAHWFO010117657.1 coordinate 492,928, forward strand.
AAAAAAAAACTGGGAATGTGAGACCTTCTCACCATTGCATATTAATGAAATTCTGAACAAGAAGACATATCTCTGATAAATTAAAACTTGTTCACTAAGTATCTACAAAATGGGACGTGGTAAACAACTTACCCATTATGAGAGAGGAAAAATCTTGGCATATAAAGAACAAGGCATGTCAAAAGCAGGAATTTCTCGTTTGATTGGAAGGTCAAAGCAAGTAATTTCATTTTTCCTGAAAAATCCAGAATCATATGGTACAAAGAAAACGACAGGAAGGCCTAAAGCACTTAGTGATAGTGACCACCGTCGAATTCTTCGCATGGCAAGCAACAAGCAAATTTTTGCCAACTTCATCAAACAGGAACACAGGCTCATCGAAGAACTATTAATAACTATCTCAACCAATGTCCTCATCTCCAACGCCAGAAAATGAAACGGAAACCACCTCTTACCAACCAGCACAAAGTCGATCGTCTTCAGCTAGCCAAACAGCATCAAACCTGGACTTCCGAATGGAACTCAGTCATCTTTAGTGATGAAAAAAAGTTCAACCCCGATGGCCCCGATGGTTGGAACTACTATTGGCACGATTTACGAAAGGAACCAAAGCGTGGCGGTTCAGTTATGGTTTGGGGGGCATTCAGTGCCAGTGGAAAGGTGGAATTAGTGTTTGTAGATGGCCGCATGAGCTGCTTCAAGTACCAAGAAATGCTTCAGAAGTATCATATCCCATTTGGACCAATCATTGGAGGCCAAGATTGGATATTTCAGCAGAACAACGTCTTATGCCACGTTTCCAAATCGACTATGGAGTGGTTCAAGACCAAAAACATTAGGGTTATGAAATGGCCTGCGAGAAATCCAGACTTTAACCCATCGAAAATCTCTGGGGAATCGGGCCGTTTATAAGAACGGGCGGCAGTTTGAGAATGTCCAGAGTCTCAAACAGGCTGTTCTTGAGGCTTGGGAAGAAATTTCGTGCAGAACTCTTGAAAAACTAATAGAATCTATGAAGGACCGTGTGTTTCATGTGGTCAACAAAAATGGCGGATTTACAAAATATTAAATACGAGCAATCTCATGATAACTGAAGGTGTTCCTATCACTTTTTCCACCCTTTTTATCAAAAATTGGTTGTGGCTGAACTAATTTTTTAAATATTTTGACTGAATTGAAACCAGTGGTGTCAATGCAGTGTGGGCACAGGTGTGTAAAGTTTCGTTGAAATAAATTCATTATTAAAAATGTTATGTTGAAAACACAAAAGTTCCTATCATTTTTTCCAGGACTGTAAACCAAACCAAACCAAACCTGCTCGATATGCATAACTCTTATATCTCTGAGAGTATCACTCAAATCAAAGTCCATCTAGACAATGCGAAAAATAGTCAAGAAACCGAAGCCTTTCCAAATACAGACTGGAAACATTCAAGAAACCGCTTGCAGCACACATTTTCTGAAATGTAAAGGAGTATCTGCATGGCTGAAGATTTCATTCGGATGAAGAGGTGGAAGACGTTGTTCGGTAATGGTTCAGTTAGAAACCCTTCATCTTTTTACGAACGAGGAATAGAACGTCTGATGTCACAAAAGGAAAAACACCTTTTAAGCCGCAGGGATTATTGCTAATAAGCCGTTTGGCTCGTTTTTATTTAAATCGATGATTTAGTGAAAGCACAGAAAGCACGTGAAATGAGGCTATTACATCCGCATTGTTGTGTTTCTTTCGAAATCAATAAATTTTATGAAATAAAAGACTCCGAAAATCGGACTTTACTGGGAAGGGTACATTTCCGACGCTAATTACAGCATGTAAAACACGAAATTTCTGTTTCGAAGAAAGGCATATACTGAATCGGCTGTACTGAACATAAAAGGAAAATCCCGGGAAGGGCTAATTCTAACTGGACAGAAACAGCAAAATTTTCGAGTTCCCACAAGCCAAGCACCACAGGTCATTCGAAAGGTCAAGCAGCTTGTCCAGTGTGAAAATCCAGCAACCCAATGTGGGATCGCAAATACATGTATTGTAGGAACTTTACAGGCTATCGTAAATAATATAATAAACAAAGATTTGCAACTGAAAAAGCGCAACAACAGTCGTGTTCATAAGCTGCTGCCAGTACACGTCGCAGAAAGGAAGAGAAACTGTCGAAGGCTTTATGAGGGTTACCTCGCAGCAGAACGATGGAAACACGTTATTTTGGATGAACCTATGTCTACCTCAACGACTGAACAAACCTCGCGCGATTTTATACCGTCTACCTGGCTAGAAGTCATATCAAAAGTGGCCCAAGGAGAGTTTTTCAAAAGGAGTTATGGTGAGTGCGGCATACTCGTACAACGGCAAACTCACAATCAGAAGAGTAAGGTTATTGTTATTTCCCTTTGCTATCATCAGCAGTATGTTCTCGGTCCAATTTTCTACGAGGAAATCCCAGCATTGTATGGAGAGTGCAAAGGCAAAGCCTCCAGCCGTACACCTAACTCGACCGGTCAATTTATGCTGGACTGGAAGTTGAAACTGAAATTTACTTTATACCCTTTCATGATATCTCTGTTAAGTCACCAGATGCATCCCCAGAAGGATTTCTGTGGATTTGGAATGAGCCCTTGCTCGACGCTGTTCAACATCTTGAATGCCTGGAGGGTATCTTGAATGCCTGCAAACAGGAATGGAACAACATCAGCCTTGCCGTTCTGCAGACATCTTTTTTACAGTGGAAGATACGGTGCATGGCAGTAGTCCACAACCAGGCTCACCAAATAGAACACGATCGTTCGTGGAGAAAGTGGTTTTCTTCATAAACTTTCACTTCCAACTCGTTACCATTAACCGTAATCAGCCTTCTGCGGAACGCGATTTTCATCTGGCATTTATATTCAGCTAGGCCTGAAAGAGAGAATGAGGAATTTTCAAGTGATTAGTTTAAATGGCTGAGTGCATCTACAAATATGGCTATAGTTGTGCCAAATTTGGACTTACGGATGTGAAATATGATCGTCATGCACTCACAAACTACAGGCAATCTTTGAAAAGCTAGTACAAAGAGTCGTTTTATGTATATGGCCGAGAGCGTTAAAGCGCAGGTCTTGCCGCTTTCGAAACCAGCGAGTCGCGGGTTCGAATCCCGTCGAGGGCATAGATGTTTGTGTTTGTCCCGTTTTCAACCATTTCATCCTTTTCATCCATTACTCTGGGACTTTTCATCCGAGGAGTTCCAGTTCATTGGCCACCACGTTCGCTTGATTTGACACTGCTTGATTTTTTTCCTTTGGGGATACATTAAAGACAAGGTATATATCACTGTAACAGTGTCAGTAAATGATTTGAAACGACGAATTCAGCATGCTTGTACAGACCTAATATCCATCATGATGTTAAATGTGATGGGTTCTCTGAAATACCGTGCAAAGTTATGCATTGCTGCAGAAGAACGCCACATTGAGCACTTCATTCATTAACAAAACTCAATGTAGCTTGAGCACTAAAATTTCATTATGTTGTAGTGGGTTTATTTTCAATCTCCTTCTTTGTTAAATTCAACGTTTTGAGCTCTACACCTGTACAATAGGAAATTTTTCTCTCCCTGCTACGGTTACAAAGTTACAAATTGCAAGGTGCAAAATTCGAGGTCAAAGGTCAAATTTGACACCACCTAACTTCCTATTTGTTGCCTGCAACAGATTTGTTTTATCTCCACTCGTTTTGAAATTGTATGGGGGATAACTGACTTTTGACTCACCGATATACACAGGGTGTTTCTAAAGGTAGTTACCAAACCTTACAAACTGTTAGGGGGACACGAAACCAAACAGTATTTACTATAGCATGGGGGTCGGAACCCTACTATTGTCCGGCTATAGGAGAGAGAAGTGATGTAACGTGCAGACGAAAATCACAAGTTAATGTCAATTAGTTTATTGACACGAGAAAACCACGCTTATAAAAGCTGCTCAAAGTATCTACCAGCCATTTCGATACATGTATTGCGTCGTCGCAACATTAACTCTCGTATGTTCCAAAGAGTCCTGGCGAAGACTTCTTCGCTGCCGACTGCAATGCAGGCAACCAGCTCTTCAGTGGTAGTGACAAGTGTGCGGAAGAAGAGTGTTTTCATGTGACCCCACAAATAGAAGTCAAGGAGAGTAAGAACCGGTGACCTAGGAGGTATTTTTTAATGCATGCACATCTTTTTGTCATGTACATTCATTATCGTAATTATCCCGTGATCACTTCTCTCCACCATAGCCGGACAGTGGTACGGTTTCGAACCCCATGCTATGGTAAATACTGTTTGTTTAGGTATCCCCTAACTGTGTGTAAAGTTTGGTAACTACTTTTAGAAACACCCTGTATAAGATATCTTCTAATGTCTCTATTATCACTTTTCCTTTTTGCTTTGACAAAGGATAGTCTCTATCCGAAACGTCAACATTTTTCATGTTCTTACCATCCTGTGTTCAGTTTTTGTTTTTTTCCCCCAATGTTTTTATGTCTACTCGTTCTTTTCTTCTACATCCGTCATCCCTATTATCATGGACTGGCTTATTTGTGCGTCGAAGGGTTCACTGTTGCCGTTATATGTAACTTTCCCAAAACGTATTCAGTTTTACGGCCAATTTCGATACAGGATGCACGACAATGCCTATTGTGCACTTGGTAACACTTGTTCTATCTGGATACGCATTGCAGCCATCTGTGCCTTGTTGCGCACTTTGGTGAGCTGCATCATTGCCGATTACCTTATATACTTCAGCCTACTGCCACAGTACTATACAGTGGGATTGTAAATCCCTCGAGTGAGAGATCAAATCAACTAGAAGATGAGACTGAAATCAGTTATAGATCTGTACAAAAATTGACTACCCGAAAACTGCAGTTATTTCCATGGACAATGGTAGTTCTTTAAAATCGCACTATACTAACTCATTTAAAAAAAACATGCTCTTATAATGCTTAAGGGAGGAACTTAACGATCCCACTGATTAATAGCAAATTAGAATACAAATGAAACTAGTTGAGATTAGGTTAAGACTGTATTCTTTATTGTTTAGCAAATAGGACATTATAAAGAGGGAAGGGAGCACAATTATGGGGAAAGTGTATGGAGTAAAGGTGGCAAGACAAAGAAAATAAATTCCCAATTTCACTTTGGCTTAAAATACATCATGTACCACTGTGTGATTATAAGATGTTAGATGCCGTATTTTTTAGTTCATTACTATTTCAAAAGGAACATTTTCGTTATATGTAGTCGAATTCCCCTCCACAGCTATCTTTTACTTTTTTATTCAAGTAACAAAAAAAAGTTGTTGCACATAAAATATCTGGATGCGAGTCACAAAGAGGAGGCAATAAATAGGTATCAGTAAAGGTGCGTTCCCATAGCTCGCTTGAGCTTTAAAGCGAAGCTTGAGCTTTGAAGCAAATTCTACTCCCGCTAGAAAAATATAGCTTGAAAAGCCAAGCTATCGTTGAAGGTATCCCATAGCTCGCTAGATATTAATGTGTCTCACGAGAAATTGCATGCGGGAATTCAAAAAAACATGGCGCTTCTCAATGCATGAAAACGTTTGTTGTTAATTTCCCAGAGAATGAGTTTAAATTTTAAGAAGCTATTGATAGTTAATCTTAAAAGTATTTTATAAAAACGATAACATATTTCCAATTTAGCAATACATGGTATTTATTTTTATTTTTGCTGATGCTACAATAAATAGAATAAAATAAAACAAAACAAAACCAATTAAATTTAAATAAACAGAGCTAATCATTAATTAATTAAATAAACCTAAGTATTACATAAAGTAACACACAAATTGATAAAATAAAACGAGTAAAATAACCATTAAATAAATTTAATAAATTCAATATAATTCATGAATAAAAACTGTAAATGTTTATTATAAAAAATGAATAAAATAAAATAAATTAAAATAAATTGAAAATAAAAATAAATATAAAATAACAATTCAAAAGTTATATAAAATAAAGTCAATCAAATGTAATAAAATAAACTAACAAATAATAAATAAATAAATAAATAAATAAATAAATAAATAAATAAAATAAAATAAATAATAATAAATTTATTAATAAAAAAAATTTAAACCATATTATAATACTTAAAGAAGAAATAATAATAAACTGAAGATATTCTTCAAACAAATCATAAATACAAAGGAGAAAAGGGAAACAAATACAAATCGCGGAATTTTTCCTTCCCTTTTCTCCTTTGTATTCACACAATAGTGACCCCATGTACGCACCCTTTGCAATCACAAGGGAAAGGCATATAGTGCGCATGCGTCTCAGTCATTTCCAAGCTACTTGTAACTTTAAAATCAAACTGACCTAGATATCCGCTTGGAGCGAAAATCAGCTTGAAAATCCAAACGCTTCATGCAACTAGCGCATATCAGCTTGGTGTTTAGGATAGCTTGAGCTTGAAAAATCACAAGCAAAACGCTCAAAGCGAGCTATGGGAGCCCACCTTAAGTTCCTCGCTTAATCTCATTTTAGAGTGCTATGCAATAGTAATTTATAATGTATTTATTTTTACTAGGACTGCTCAAGAGTATGAATAAGCCTTCCTGCTAAACCTTGCTATAACTAATCCTTTCTGGAGACTCCTTTGTGTTTTATAATTCTATTTTCGTACAGTTTTAGCAAATGTGACTGGTCACGTGAAAAGGGACCTGAAGGGTAAATAATACATTCCGAGAAAAACGCGTTTAAAGTTTGAAGATGTGTACGAACATGATATGCAATTCTTCTAGCGTTTCCCAAAATGTGTGCCGCGAGAGATTTGCCAGTGTGCCGCGGGATATTTCGAAAAAAAATAAAGATATACGTTAAAGCAATACATTCAGCTCAAGATTGAAGTGATTTCATTCTTGGAGGTTGAAAATTTTTAGATCTTTTTAATGTGCCACAAAATAAAAAGTTTGGGAAACATTGTTCTAGACAAAAGACCTCGGAACAAAAGACTATGACATTAGAAGCATTAATTTAACGTGTGCGCTGTATAAGATTCAATTGAAACTAAAGTTGAAAGTCCAACGATTGTAAATCACCAAAAAAAAAAACAAACAAACAGTTTCCAATCCTTTCAGGCCCCTTTTCGCGTGACTCATAAATAAATATAAAGTGCTCTTTGAAAAATTTTGCAGCCTAAGCACTCATAATCTCGTTCTTTTGACAATTTTTCTTTGTAGGTTTCGGCAACATGGCCATTTCCAATAGTGTGGGCACTAACATGTTTGACACCTTGTGCTTAGGACTCACATGGTTCATCAAGGCATCACTTAATGGTCTGACTAGCGTCGGAATCAATAGCAAAGGCATCGAGATGTCCACCGTCACTCTCCTGGCCACCGTAGTGGCCATGTACACTGCCTTGGCTGCCAATCGTTTCCGTCTCGATGGGAAAGTCGGACTCGCCTGCCTTCTCATGTATTTGATTTTCGTTGTTGTCTCATCTCTCATGGAAATGAACATCTTTGGCGTTGTCAACCTTCCTAACTGCATAGTCTAAATTGAAATCTTAACTATTTTAGACCACTGCTGTCTTGTGTTTTAGAGTCAGAAATGATTGCTCTGGCATAATACAGTAAAAGTTAACGAATGGTTAATAAAAAAACAAAAAATAAAACTCGGTTGGTTAATTTACTTAAAACATTCGGAATTAAAAAGTTAACGAATGGATATTTACAAAAGTGTTTCTATTTTACAAATTAGAAATGAATCAGAAGGTAACGGGTAAACGAAGTGAATCAAAAAATTAGGGAAAAAATAAAAAAGAATTTATCAGAATATTATATATTTGATACTGAAGAATAAACTAGAATTTGTTGTTATCATAAGGACAATAGTAAATTAGTCTCTGCAAATGTACAAACATGTTATCACGAAACAAAAGAACTTTAAGGAAAGTGTTAATGAGATGATTGAAACGTGAAAAATCAAAATTACACCTGGAAATTGAAAATTCATTTTAGAATGGAGAATATTAAGAAAGAATATTTATCATTTCAGACAAACTTACAATCCATGTATACAAAACGAGATTCTGTTATAGTTCCTTAAGATATTTTTATTTATGCGCACAATTGTATCTGTTATCGGACTATACAATTAAAACAATTGAAAATAAACAAAAAATGAAAAACTTATTAATGATTCCTGATACACACATCCTTAATTATTTGTTTTTTTACTAGTCACTATTGATATCGTGATTTCAGTTAAGTCCTTCAAACGCTATACATAAAATTTCGCCGCCTGGGATTTTAGCCAGTTTTACAACTGGATTTTCAACTCTTCAATCTCCTCGAATGAGTTTGTGATTTATTCTTATTCATAAGATCAAACAAAGAGCACAACTTTTAGTGATCAGAATTCAGTTGTCGTGATTTTCCCTTACCACTGCTAGGATGGAACGGACCTAAAGTTTTGTATGTGTAGAATAATATGTGGGATAATAATTATATCGTGTGATTCCATGCATCAGTCTAAGCCAAAATTTCCTTATCGAAAATGTCTAAAACTCAAAATTTAGGGTCTAAATAATGGTGTCGTTTCGTCATTGATGAACTTTCTGCACCAGCACTTCACATGAGCTGTCACAATTGCTGTCATGGCAATTGTTGCGATTAAATGACATTTTCTGCCAGCTTTTTAGCAAATTTCGCGTGACGTTTAGAAAATTTTCCATAAGGAACTTTAAGTTCGTCATCATGTAAAGAATCGCGCTAGGTACTTATTATCCTATGTTTTCCAAACACCCTGTATATATTTTCAAAAGTTCTATTTTACCATATTCTATATACCTTTAACTATTTTTCCACATAAGTTTCAAGTTTATTTAAGCGCTGAATGAGCTTCTGTATAACCACTTCATAGAAGTCTGCCGCCGGTGAGAAAAGCCACGCAATTTTCACTTCTTCATCTCACTGAAATGCAGGCTGCCGATGAACTCCTTTAGATGAACAGGTGGTAGTCAGTGGACGCAAGGTCCGGACTATAAAACGGTGGGGTCAAAACTGCGTTTGAGTGCAGGAGTGCGGCCTTACATTGTCATGGAGCAGCAACACTACCATTAGGTCCTTACACATTACTGATATGGCAACATTACCGCATTCCGTCGGCCGTAACCAAAGTAATCTATCTTCTTCTATCTATCTATGCATATAATAAAACTGTAGAATGATTGTGTCTGTACATTGAAAATATTTGCCTAAATCTGACTGCGGGTGATATAGGGAGCGTAACAGAATACAGTAAGACCATTTTTAAAATTTTTGTCTGTCTGTTTTTCATGGGGTTTTCGCAGGTAACTTGAGCGTACCATGGAGCAACATATAGGCTTTTTTTCATCAAAATCGGCTCATGGAAAAAATAAATATCTTAATTTAAAGTTTTAGGAGTCTGCTCAACCATAGTCTACAAAGATAAGGAAAGCCTGCCTAATAGCTCGCTGCTCTATTGTTGCAATGATGCGAAATTTTAAACAATAATCTTCTCGCTTTGCCACCTAGTAGAGCTGAATTTGACGTGACCACTGAGAGAGCTGAATTTGACGATAGTGATCTCTCAACTTTACTGTTGATAGTTGTTTACTCTCTTATGCGGATTTCAAATAGATATTTTGCCATATTTTCATATTGTATTGGAGTGTTTATTGACCATCGGTCCACAGAATAAACTTTCCGGCCCCCTAGGTAGCAATCTATATTGGTCCAAAATGTGACCAATGTTGGTACAACAACGTAAATACTGGTGATTGTGGCCCATAATTGCCAATGTTGTGCCCACTTTGGACCAAGATTGCTGGCCATGAAACATGGCTATCTATCCGTCGCCAATGATGACCAATATCGGTCCAAGTTTGCATTTCCACTGTTTAGCCAACGAATGTAAGTCTACATTAACCAACATATAACCAATTTTGGACCAATGTTATTTGCCAAACTACATGAAGCCAATATTAGCCAACTTTATATGATAATTGGTATAAATAAGTGTGTGTGTGTGCGTGTGTATATATAATATAATATAATATAATATAATATAATATAATATAATATAATATAGAGAGAACCAGTGCTTTTTTGTGGTTATGAACATGTCAACTTGTTGCAACTTGTTGCCATTCCCGCATAGCCAGCCAATGATTAAAAAATGTGCTGTTTGTTTTTTATTTTTTTTTTCATAAATAGAAAAAAAATACACAACTCCTAAATTCCAACGTGTTCCAATCAGTGGCTGGCAATGCTAAAAGGCGGCCTTTCTGGAAAAGACGGAAGTTTGCGTTTTCTGTTCCACCTTTTTCTAAAAGCGTAAGCGCGGGAACACTGAAGAAGCGACGTTAAAACCGCGATTAAAACACTAGCGTGTCTCTTCCTTTTTTTTTTTGTATATCATCCTGTCCTCTGCTTTTTATGAGGCAAGCAAAGTAATAAATAGTTGTAGTATATAGCCTAACATGCGCTATATACCATTCCTTTTCTTAGGTCCTACTTTGATTACCTTTTCTAACTTCGTCGTAAATTTTCGAAGTAGATTCCTTGAATGTAGAGCTAACTCAATCGTAATTGAACTTTTAATTAAGTTTTTTTTACAAGAAATCGGAATTAATTAATCACAATTGTTCTTTATTTTCTGCTCCTATGTCACAAATTAATGTTATAATTCATTACAGCTGCTGTGGAAATTCAATTTCCAAACCAGCGACAAACTGCCATTTCACGTATAGCAATTTTTTTGGCGGGAGCAGGAGATCGTGATGGTGGACGAAAGGAGCGGCAACAGCGAAAGGAAAATGCAGAGGCATCAGAACATGTTGACAATGAAGCTTTGTTAGTGAGCTGCAATAATATGTTGTAAACAGAAAAAGTAACAAACTGCTTCTATGAACCTAACTGTTCTTTTTTTTCCCTCTCGGAAATAAATATCCAGTACCTAGAATAAAAAATGTGTTTGAATTGTGATATTATTATTATTGAATTAATTAGACTTCAAATTCTGCAAGAAATGCAATAATTTATTCATTGGCAAATTCAAAAAATTCATATTGGCCCATTTTTTGGCCCATCATTGCAGACAATGAAAATGCATATTGGCCCGTTTTTGGTCCTACATTGCGAACAATATCGGCAATATTGGCAGACAATAGTGCCGACCAATAAAGGGCCAATATAGGTTTCAATATTGGCCAATATTGGTAGAATCGAAATGCCTACATTGGTCCACTATTGCTTGCTACTTGGGCCACGACAAAAAACCTTAACTTGATACAGTCGAACTTCCTTATAAGGAAATCATTGGCCACTCCCTAAAAAATTTGTACTACAAAAATATGGTTAATACTCAAGATATACATGTTTTTCTAGGTTGGGACCAAAGTAAAAATTCGTTACAGAGAAGAAAGTCGTCATATTATTATTCATTATAGAGAGCTTCAACTGTATTGTAAAATAAATTTCAAAACTATTTTTCAATAAATTAAATCTACCTAGCGCATCTCATTTAATTTACTTTAACGTAATTGTTACCGGCCCAAATTTTAATAATGTCATAAATCAGTTTTCTAATTTCAAGGAAGTAACTCGGTCGTTTTTTTTTAACTATAAAAGGAGTTGCAAGTTAACTCTGCACATTGTTGCATTTTGGATCACCATTTGCAGCACTATTGTAGCAAAACCTCCGAGAAAGAAATCCAAACAACTGGAACTTCATACATTGTTACATCATCATATTTCGACTATATGCTACTTTCAGTGAATAAAGAGGGCGCTGTTTTTTTTTTTTGAAAAAATGGCTGCGAAAGTAGGATCCTTCCATTTTTAAACTAAAAAATAGACGATTTTTTAGGATAAAAATACGTTCTAATAACTACTAAGAGAGAATGTTATCTGGGATTGGTGTTCTATGTTATATAAGCAGTGTTTAAACTACTGTGAATCCTACTTAGCTCAGTTCAAGGAATGCCACTAGGGCGGCGCCACTTAAACTGAAAGTAGCGAATTGCTAAACTTATTTATATCAACAATAAGCGCTAAATTTAGTCGATTTATGATGATGTAACAATGTATGACTTTTCGGTTGTTTGGCTTTCTTTCTAGCGTAGCTCACGAGAAAGAGAGGCCCTGGCCAACACCACCTAAAGAGAAAGTCTGAGCGCGGAAACGTCATACATTGTTAAAACGTCATAAGTAGTCATTTTTAATATCATTTCTACCAATAATAAGCCCTAAAATATGACTCGGTATGATGTTGTAACAATGTATGAAATTTTCGCGCTCAGGTTTTGAGTAGAGGCAACACCACCTAGATAGAAGGGCCTGCGCACAGAAACGTCATCA